>CM054161.1:48014989-48019989 GCA_028751875.1 Rapana venosa
TTGCTTTTGTTAATTCTTTTATTCTTCGTCCCGTTTTCTTCTTCTTTTTCCTATTCTACTTTTTCTTCTTCTTTCTTCTTCTTCTTTCTTCTTCTTCTTCTTCTTCTTCTTCTTCTTCTTCTTTTCTTCTTCTTCTTCTTCTTCTTCGCTATTCTTCTTCTTCTTCTTCTTCTTCTTCTTCTTCTTCTTCTTCGCTATTCTTCTTCTTCTTCTTCTTCTTCTTCTCCTCTCCTTCTCCTTCTACTTCTACTTCTTCTTATTTTTCCTATTTTACTTTTTTCTTCTCTTCTTCTTCTTCTTCTTCTTCTTCTTCTTCTTCTTCTTCGGATTCTTCTTCTTCTTCGGAATTCTTCTTCTTCGGAATTCTTCTTCTATGCAGTATTCCCCTTTGCATTTTTCTTTCTCTTTGCAATCGTCTTTGCATTTCTCTTAGCACTTTTCTTCGCAATTCCTTTCTTCTTTGTCTTCTTCTCCCTGTTTTTTTCGCTCTTTTGCAACTGTTTGCATTCTTCTTCTTCTTCTTCTTCTTCTTCTCTCTTCTTCTTCTTCTTCTTCTTCTTCTTCTTCGCAATTCTTCTTCTTCGCAATTCTTCTTCTTTTCATTTCTTTTCTTTTGACTGTTTCGCAATTTTTCTTTGCATGAATTATTTTCTTCCCAACCTTTAACTTCTTTGTCCTTTGTTTAGCTTTTTTTTCTCCCTCTTTCCAATTGTCTTTCTTCTTTGCGAAGTGTTCTTTTTCTTCTTTTTTTAGTATCTTTTTCCTCGTCCTCCTCTTCCTCCTCTTTTATCTTCTCCTTCTTCATTGTTATTATCTCATTCTTCTACTCTTTCTTTCTGTTCTTCTCCTCTTGCTATTTATTTATCTTTTCCTTCATGGTCTTTCTCTTTCCGCTTCTCCTCCTCCTCCTTCTTCTTCTCTTCTTCTTTCTTCTTCTTCTTCTTCTTCTTCTTCTTCCTTCTTCTTCGTCTTCTTCTTCTTCTTCTTCTTCTTCTTCTCTTTTTCTTCTCTTCTTCTTCTTCTTCTTCTTTCTTCTTCTTTCTTTCTTCTTCTTCTTCTTCTTCCTCCTTCTTCTTCTTCTTCTTCTTCTTCTTCTTCTTCTTCTTCTTCTTCGCAATTCTTCTTTTTCTTCTTCGCTCTTCTTCTTCTTCTTCTTCTTCCTTCTTCTTCTTCTTCTTCTTCTTCTTCTTCTTCTTCTTCGCAATTCTTCTTCTTCTTCTTCTTCGCAATTCTTCTTCTTCTTCTTCTTCTTCTTCTTCGCAATTCTTCTTCTTCTTCTTTGCAATCCTTCTTCTTCTTCTTCTTCTTCGCAATTCTTCTTCTTCGCATTCTTCGCATTCTTCGCATTCTTCTTCTTCTTCGCATTCTTTGCATTCTTCTTCTTCTTCGCATTTTTCGCATTCTTCTTCTTCGCATTCTTCTTCTTCGCATTCTTCTTCTTCTTCTTCGCAATTCTTCTTCGCATTCTTCTTCTTCTTCTTCGCATTCTTCTTCTTCATGTGGCATTTCGTTATTCCTAAAAGGGTAACAATGATGTGAAAAAAGCTGACGAAGAATAAAATTTCGAAATAGAAACAAAACCCTTTGACAGAGCGTACGCGCGCTCGCGCGTGTGTGTGAATGTGGTGTGTGTGTGTGTGTGTGTGTGTGTGTGTGTGTACGTGTGTGTGTGCGTGTGCGTGTGTGTATATGTGCACGTGTGCGTGCGTGCATGTGTTCGTAAATGTGTGTATGTGTGTCTTTGTGCGTGTGTGTGTGTGTGTGTGTGTGTGTGAATGCGTGAATGCTTATGTTTGTGTGTGCGTGTGCGTGCGCGCGCGCGCGCGTGTGTGTGTGTGTTTGTGTGTGTGTGTGTTTGATTGGTTGAAAGGCTGGTTGGCTCGTTGACTAGTGGAAACATATGACAACATTTACAAAACTGCACGCAAATTGGACTGAAAATAATACATAAAAGTGCATTAGTGCGTATTCGTTATTCTCGAAATAGAAGAATTGAGAATGTAATCAAAATGAAAAATACTCGGTTATAACGTTTGTGTCATTTTCCGGAAAACATTTCTGCATTGTCTAAAAATACAATGAGATGTACGTACGACGGAATATCTGGCAATTGGCACAATTTCTCTTCTCTTGATTGGACGTGACGTCAATACAGACCATGACGTCATTACACGAACGTGCATCCAATGACGTAGACAGCCTAGTGGACGCAACGGTACAGACAAGTCTTGACGTCCAAATGCCCTGGCACAAAAAATTTTTATATTTTTATCATTCTTTTATTTCGAGGATACTGGAATAAGCAATCATAGGCTTTTTTAAAAATCTAGTCCCCGTGCGTATGCAGTTTTGTGAATTTTGTCATCGGTTCCCACAGCCACTTAATGGCCTACTCTTCCGAAAAGCGGAACGGGTTTTAACGTGTGCGCAAGATGTTCTGCGTGCGTTCGCACACGGGACCTCGGTTTATAGTCTCATCCGAAGGACTTTTTGGGAGAGTGGAGTCGGCACTGATGTTAACTCTAGAGGAAAAATCCTTTTGAACGAGAATCGAACCAGGGTCAGCAGATCACGAATACATCACTCTAACCACCAGGCTATCCTCCCCCCCCCCCCTCTCACATATTAGCTGTTTGTTTAGATAGTCGTACATCCATCTGTGTGTGAGCGAGTGTGCGCATACGCGTACACATTTACACACACGTGTGCGTGTGCTCACATGCACACACACACGTACGTGCAAGCGCAAGCACACACAGATACAAGCATAACCATGCAAGCACACATGCATATACGCAGGTATACACGCAGACAGGTACTCACGCGCACACACACAAATACAGACACAGTAAATACACATCCCACAAACACACACTCGCGCGCACGCTCGTGCGCGCGTACACATTCACTCAAACACACACATACACACACACACACACACCCCACACACAACACACACACACACACACACAAATCGAAGAAACAACAACAAACACACAAACAAACCACACACACACACACACACACACACACACACACACACAACATACACACACACAACTCAAACACACACACACACACACACACACATACACCCCACACACAACTCAAACACACACACACACACAACAACACACAAACACACACACAAACTCAATCACACACACACACACTCAAACACACACACACACACACACCACACATACACACACACACACACACAAAACAACACACACACACACACACACACACACACACACTAATAGGCATCGTTTCGCTTAACTTTCGTGCAAAGACAAACTCCTTTGCCGATTGAATATTGCTTGTGTTTTGTTTTGTTCATTTGCTTGTTTATTTATTCAAGTGTTCGTTTGTTTGTTTGTTTGTTTGTTCTGTCTTTTGTTGGTATGTGTGTTTGTTTGTTTGTTTATCTATTCATTCCCCTATTTCTGTGTTCTAGTCTTGGCCTCCTTTTTGTGTTTTGTTTGTTTGCATAGTTTATTTTTTATTTTTGTTTGGTTGGTTTTGGTTTGTCCGTTAGTTTAATTTTTTGTTTTTTTGTTTCGTTCGTTTGTTCGTTTGCTTGTTTGCTTTTCATATTTCATATTATTCTTTTATATCGAGGATAATGGAATAAGCACTGATATGCTTTTTTACATCCAGTCCCCGCGTGTATGCGGTTTTATAAATTCTGTCATCTGTTCCCACCGGCACACATTGGCCTACTCTTACGAAAAGCGGAACAGGATTTAACGTATGCGCAAGATGTTCTGCATGCGTTCACATACGGGGCCTCGGTTTATTGTCTCATCAGAAGGACTTTTGGAGAGATGTCTTTTTTGATGGTGGGTTCGTTTATGTGTTTGTTTGTATGTTTGTTTATTTCAATATTTGTTCGTTTGTATGTTTGGTTTTTTGATGCTGTGTTCATTCATGTGTTTGTATGTATGTTTGTTCGTGTGTATGTTTGTTCGTTTGCTTGTTTGTTCGTTTGTATGTTTGTTCGTTTGCTTGTTTGTTCGTGTGTATGTATGTTCGTTTGCATGTATGTTCGTTTGCATGTTTGTTCGTTTGCATGTTTGTTCGTTTGCTTGTTTGTTCGTTTGCATGTTTGTTCAATTGCATGTTTGTTTGTTTGCATGTTTGTTCGTTTTCATGTTTGTTTGTTTGTATGTTTGTTTGAGATTTTAAATTTTGTTTTGTTTGTTGTCCCATCTTCTCTTAAATGTCAATCCTGCTGTTCCCATACCGATAACGGCAATGTCACTATCTATCCCAGCCACACCAAGTTAATGTCAAAGTTAGATATTTATTTACAGGTAAAACATTGATTAAGCAGTAAAGGTGTGGGTGGTTGGTTTGGTTTTTTATCATCCAACCATCCATAAAACCTCACCAATAGCTGCAACAAAAAAGCAAGACAAGCAAAACATTTAAAAAAGGATATAAGAAGGAACAGGGTGGCAGCGTGGTTAAGACGTTCGCCTACCAACAAAGTAAACCTTGAGGCTTCAGGTTCAATTCCCAACCTCGCCCTTTCTTCCCAGTTTGACCAAAAAATAAAATAATCGAACTGAATGTCAAAGTCTTTCGGATGAGACTATAAACCAAGGCCTTGTGTGTGAACGCAGGAAGACCATCTTGCGCACATGTTAAAAACCCATTCCGACTTTCAGAGAAGTGTAGGCCATTGTGTTTTGGAAGGGAACGGATAGCAGAAAAAAAACAACCACCAGCATGCACACAGGTGTCGTGTTTAGACATCATCCCCGAAGTCGGAATGCGGCTACCTAAATGGTGGGGAATACGCATCAATCTCACCATTGATGAACCTCGAAGCTCTAGCCGATGAACGAAAACAAAATCAGATACTACAATAGAAAAACTAGAGTATATAATTATCCACCTGTGTCTTTCAAATTCTTGTTGTTGTGTGTTTGTGTGTTGGTGTGTCCATGTATCCATAACAGTATGTTTTCATTCAGGAAAAAAAAGAGATT
>CM054161.1:48022489-48034989 GCA_028751875.1 Rapana venosa
GTTTGATTTCAGGAAAGAGAGATGTTTGACGAAGTTACAGGATGTAAACAAAGGTATCCAATTTGTTGTTTCTGTTCGCGATTCGATTTCAAGTTAGAAAGGTGTTTGACAAAAGTTACTGTATATGTATGCAAAACAAAGGCATCCAATTGTTGTTTCTTTTCAATTTAGAAATTAAATCTCCCCCCAAAAATGTAAGAGCTGCATGCAACAACGATTTGTGTGGCAGGAGATAACGAAGAAGAAAAATGTTATTTGTATTTAAAACCAAAAAAAATGAACTGCCTATGTCAAAGGCTGAGTTAGTTATTGGTGTAAGCAAAAGACCGGGTGGTGTTTGGGGGTTGTTGTTGGGTTTTTTTGGGGGGTTTTTGTTTTCTTTCTTTTTCTTGTTTTCCTTCTCAATTGGTGAGATTGGACGGAGGCATGCAGTGTTGGAACACAGATACAATCTTTCTTCCTTCCTACCAACTTCTTTCTTTCTCTCTCTTTCTTTCCTTCGTTCCTTCATCTACCACCCTTTATCTTTTTTTCTATTCATTCTTTCTTCCCTGTTTCTTTCCTATTCCTTCCTTTCTTTCTTTCTTTTGTTTCTTTTCCATTTTTTCTTTTTTTTCTTTCCCATTCTTTCTTTCTTTCCTTCTTCTGCTTTCCTTTTCTTCCTTCTATTTCTTTCATTCATTCTTTAGTCTTCGTTCTTTCTTTCGAGTTCGTTCATTCTTTCGTTCGTTCTTTCTTTCCTTCCTTTCCAGTGTGTACAGGTGTGATGGAGGAGACAGCAGTGTGGGAACTTTTAGCTCATCTTTCTTTCCTTCTTTTTTCCTTTTTCTTCCTTCCTTCCATCTTTATTCTGTCCTCCTTCTTCATATCCTCGGTTCTTTTTTTCTGTCTTTTTTTCTTTCTTTCCTTTCTTTCCTTCGTTCTTTCTTCTTTGTTCTTATCCTCATTTCTTAGTTCTTATCTTCCTCTTCTTTTCTTTCTTCCATTCCCTATCCTTCTTCCTTTCTATCTTCCTTCTTTTTTTTTTTTCTTTCTTTCTTTCGTTTTCTCCTTCCTTCCTCCCTTCTTTCCTTCATCCCTTCTTTCCTTCCTTTCCTTCTCTTAACCTTCTTTTTCTTTCCTTACTCCTCCCTCCCCTTCTTTCTTCTTCTTCCCTCCCTCCCCCTCCCTATCCTTCCTTCTTTACCTAAAAAATACAAGGGTTTTGACAGTAACCTTTCTGCCTTCATTCCTCCCACTTTCTTTCTTTCTTTCCTTTCTGTCCGTACTGTATTTCTTTCTATCTTTTTCTTCCTTCCATTCCTCTCCTATACTCCGTCTCTTCTATTTCCTCTTACTCACTATTCTTCTTTCACCCTTAATCTCTCACTGGTTACTTCATCTCTCCTTTTCTCATAGTCGTAATCATTCCTCTGTCCTCTGTTCTCTTCCGCTCTCTGTATCTCCTTTTACTTAACCTCTCAACTCATCTTATTCTCTCTATCTCTACTCTCATTTCTTTTCATCTGTTAGCTGCTCAGTAAGCTCTCAACTTTAACCATTCATTCTGCCAATAAATGCTCTCTCTAGATCTCTCGGCATATATTACTCTATATCATATCTCCTACGTCAATGTATCTCTAGACTCTACTCATCTCATTCTAAAAAAAAAGATAAAAATCAGCCCTCTCGTCTCTTGCCCCTCACCTCTTCAGAAACCTTCTGATTCTCTCGTTCATTTTCTACCTCTCTCGTATACTTCTCCCTCTCTCACTTCTCTCTCATTCTCTATCTTCCTAATCTCTCCGATTCCTCTTAAGTCTCTCCTCTCTCTCTTCTCTCTCTAACGATTTCTGTTTATCTGTCTCCTCTACCTTCTCTTCGTCCTCTCTCTATTCTTCTCTATCTTCTCAGGCCATTTATAATTCATTTTTCACTCTTCTTCCTTTTTCCTCATGATTTACATCTCTTTCTTCTCTATACTGAATATCTCTCACTCTGTTATAACAGTCTACTCTAACATACTACTTCACTGTTCCTCCTTTCATAGCCTTTATCCCTTATATCTTCTCTACACTTCTCACTCCTTCACATCTCTGCTAGACTTTCTCTCACTTCTTTCCATCTCTAATCTTCTCTACAAACTTTCTCCTTTCTTCTCTCATCTCATTTCTTAATAGCTCGTACTATAAACATCTCTCCACATTATCTATAGTCCTCTCTATCTGAATCTCCTTCTCTGTTCTGGCTTCTTTTAATCTTTATTCTCTAGTTTCTCTCTTCTCTACGAGCTCTCTTACCTTTACACTTCTCTTTCCTTCCTACTTATTTAAAACTACGAGCTCTTACTCTTCTCTTTTCAGAACTCTTTCCTCTCTCTCTTTTTCTCTGTACATATTCAATCCTTCCCCTCTCTCTTATCTCTCTCTCTTATCTCTATAACTCTAACTCTCAGTATGAGCTATCTCTTATTTCTCTCCTCTTTTATTCTTTCTCAGTGCTCTATCTTATACTCTGCTGTTAGAATCTTCCTCTTTCTCTGTAGTCATTTTATCATACACAGTTAACTCATTCTTGCCTCTTCTCCTTACTCTCTCGGTTCACCAATATAGCTCCTCTCTACAAACACTAACTTGTCTCTCTATCCGCTCTCTTGAGCTCCCAGTCTACTCCTATCTGATCGTAATCTTATGTCTCTGTTCGTTCTCTTCTTATTCTTCTCTCCTTCATCTTCTGTTCTCCTCTCTCTCTCCACCTCTCCCCTTCACTCTTCATCTATTCTCTTCTACTCTCCTCTCTCTTCATACTTACATTCTCATGACTTATAGTACTCCTCTACCTCGTCTTCTGTTACATAGCTCTACATTTATCATCTGTCGTCTATTTCTCTTTCTTCCCTCCCCCCCTTCTCCTTCTTTACACCTCTCTCTGACTCCACTATTTCTACTCACGTTAAATCTTCTCTCTCCTCTCTCTAGTTCACCAGTTCCTCACTTTCAGTTCTCTCTTCTCTTCCTCTCTTATCTAACAACTCTCATCTTCACTTTCCCCCCTCCTAAAGCTCATCTTTCAACCTCTCTCGATCGCTCCACTCTCATATGTTATAAATCATCTGTCTCTAAGTTATTCTGTTCTTCCATCATTTCTCTCCTCTTGAAGCACTTCTTTCTATCACTTTCTCTCTGCTCTATACTTAACTTCTTGCTCTCTCGTTCCTCTATTCCTTTCATCATTAATTTACCTTCCATCCTTCCTTACTCCCTTCCTTCCGTCCATCCTTCCTTCAGGTTTGACAGCACACACCTTTCTTCCTTCATTCCTCCTATTTATTCTTTCCCTGTTTCTTTTCTTTCTGTCTTTCTTTCTTTCTTTTTCTCTTCCTACATTCCTTCCTTCCTACCTCCCTTCTTCCTTCTCTATCTCTTCCTTCCTCCACTTTTTCCTTCCTTCCTAACCTTCATTTCCTTACATCTCTGTTCGTACCTTTCTTCCTTCCTTCCTATCTCTCCCATGATTGTGCATTTGTCGATGAAAGAGGCAGGCCTATGCCCTAGCACTGTGAACCTCTCAGCCATCTCTCTCTCTCTCTCTCTCTCTCTCTCATCTCTCTCTCGTCTGTCTACTGTCGCTCTCCTCCTCTCTCTCGATCGTCTCTCTCTCTCTCTCTCCATCTCAATATATCAATCTATCAATTATCTGTCTGTCTGTCTATCTATCTATCTATCTACTCTATCTCTCTCTGACTCTCACTCTCACCTCTTCCTCCTCTCAAAATATCTATCTAACTATCTCTATCTCTCTTTCTCTCACCTCGCTCTTCTCTACTATTCTTCTCTCTCTCTCTCTCATCTCTCTCTCCTTCTCAAATCTCTCTCCCCATCCTCTCCTCTCTCTGCTCTCTCCTGTACCTCTCTCTCTGATCTCTCTCCTCTGGTCTCTTCTTCTCTCACTCTCGTCTCTCTCTCTCCTCTCTCTCTCTCTCATCTCTTCTCATCGCTCTCTCTCAACTATCCTCTCCTCTCTCTCATCTTCTCTCTCTCCCTCCCTCCCGTGCTTAATCATTATCCTCAAATAAAAGAATTGTCATTGTCATGGTTCTCTCTCCACTTCTCTTTTCTTCTCCTTCTCCCCCCCCCCCCCCCCCCCTCTCTTCTCTAGCCTCTCTTCAACTCTCTCTCTCTCGGTCTATCCCCCCCTCTTCTTCCTCTCTCTCTACACATGAACATCGTCTCTCACTCTCTCTCTCTCTCTCCTCCTCTCTCTCTCCTCAGACAATCTCATCTTCTCCTCTCTCCCTTCTCTCATCCGTCGTCTCATCTCTCTCTCTCTCTCTCGCTATCTCTCCAGTGGTTAGAACATTGCATTTCGCAATCTGACGAACCCGGATTTGATTCCAGTATATAGGGATTCCCCCCCCCCCCCCCCAACCCCTGGAGTTAACATCAGTGCATACTCCACTCTCCCCAAAAGTCGTTCGGATGAGACAATAAACCGAGGCCCTTGTGCGAACGCACGCAGAACATCTTGCGCACGGAGTGATAGTCCTGTTCCCCATTTACGTAAGAGTATGCCATATGTTTTACTGTTGGAACGAGAAGACAAATTTACAAAAACGCACACACACGGGATGAGGATGTAAACAAACAACAACTCACAAACATAAGTTCTTATTCTAATTATCCTCGATATAAAGAATGAAATAAAATAAATTATTTATCTCTCTCACTCTGTCCCTGATCTTCGTATGACTCTGTCTTCTGTCTTTCTGCTCTCTCTCTCTCTGTCCCTGTCTCTCTAGACTCTGTCTGTCTCTCCTGTTCTCTTCCTCTGTCTCTGTCTGTCCTGTCTCTCTCTCTCTCTCTATCCTCTCTCTCTCTCCTCTGACTCTCACTGGCTGTGACAACCGCTCCACTGTATGTGACAAATTAGGTCTGACACGCTCTGCTCTTACCACATCCATCTGTCAGACCTTCTGTCCCTGTCTGGTTATCTGTCTGGCCTGTCTGACTGACTGAATGGCTGATATGTCTGCACTGTCTGTCTGATAGACTGATAACTATCTGACTGGGCTGACTGGGCCTGGCTGACTTACAGGCTGCAGTACTGGCTGCTACTGATTGTTTTGACAGACTGAGCTAGCGGGCTGACTCTCATCTCTCTCTTCCTCTCTCATTACTTATCGACGTACTCCATATAAAATGATAATAAAAAATAGTATAAGGTATTTATAGAGCGCTAAAATCTTGCAATTACAAATCAAGCGCTCTCAATTCAATCCCGCTCCACACAAGCAACCAACAATGATTAACAATATTCACAAAATAATATCAAAAGTACACACGAACGTTCACACACACACACTCACACACACACATCAAACACACACACACAATTTTGTTACATTTTCAGCATGGAGATAAATTTTGGCTTTTTATCAAAAAGAGCAGGGACAGATATGAGATGAAACAATAGGGAAAAATCTTAGGTTTGGAATAGTATGTTTAAGACTGATTTAAAGCTGTCGTAAAGTAGGCTTTTCAACGAAGTGGTAGAGTAGGGAGGTCATTCAGCTGATGGACCACAAATAGAGAAAGAGCGAACGGCCCAACAGTGATTGGTTGAATCAAGGTATTATCTTCAAAGCCAGCGTATCTGCAAGCGGAGCGAGGAACGAGAAGAAAGGTAAGGTAATACTTCACGAGAGATAAGAGGGAGCTGTAATGTGGAGACATTATGTAACAGAGTGTACTGATCTTGTACATTACTCTCTGATGTCACAGGGTCCCACTGAAACCTAGCAGCAAGACAATTCAGGAACAGCGCTGGAGATCTTGGGAAAGATAGGAAAACAGAACCAAACCGTGGGGTTACCAACGATATCCTGACCGGTGCACCACTAGGGAGCTAATTGCGTGAATAACAAAAACCCAGAAACGGCCGAAGAAGTATAGAACCGACCAATAGGTCAATCAGAAGAAGATGACTGAGGCCATGTGGTAACTGGGATGTCAGAACAATGCTCCAGGTTGAGAAAGCAATGTCGAAAGGAGAACAGCCAAAGAGGCGTACCAGACTATCAAGGTACTAACCAAGTCCCAGCATCCAAATACGCATCAGTTATTGAAGACAAAGAGGTGGTCCATCCCTTACAAGAGCGCCACTATCATGAAGAGATGGAACAAATATATGCAAAGACCTGTACAACTACAAGCTGAAGGTCTGATCCGAACAACTTTCACGAGCAGATCCCAACCATCCATATCCTGAAAGCACACAGGTGCTGGAGGAAGAGGTAGAAGAATCAGTAAGATCCCTGAAAGGAGGCAAGTCACCAGGGATTGACAACATCCCGGCTGAGCTCATCAAGAACGGAGGCCCAGAGATGATCAAGGCATTAACAATCATCTGCCAACGCATCTGGACCAGCAAAGAGTGGCCTGAACAGTGGACCCAATCCATCATAGTTCCACTTCCAAAGAAGGGAGACCTGAAGAAGTGCCAAAATTACAGAACAATCAGTCTGATAAGCCATCCAAGCAAAGTTATGCTACGCATTGCCTTGAACAGACTGAAACCACAAGCAGAAGAAATCCTATCAGAAGAACAGGCAGGATTCAGACCAGGTCGAAGCACTGTCGAGCAGATCTTCAACATCAGAATGCTCATAGAGAAGCATCTCCAACATCAGCTACAGCTCTACAACAACTTCATTGACTTCAAGAAGGCCTTCGACCGAGTGTGGCAAGAAGCTCTGTGGCAAGTCATGAGAGACTATAGCTTCGACGAGGACCTGATTCAAGTCATCCAGGCGCTGTATGACAGCTCCCACAGTGCAGTCCTCATGGGTGGAGAAATCGGGGAGTTCTTCCGGACTTCAGTTGGAGTTCGACAAGGCTGCCCGCTATCCCCCGTTCTTTTCAACGTGTTCCTGGAGAACATCATGCAGGAGGCCCTCCTTGACTTCAAGACCACAATCACAATAGGAGGAAGGCCAGTCTGCAATCTTCGATTCGCAGACGATATTGATCTCATGGGCCGCAGTGAAGAAGAACTCCAGGATCTCACCACCAGACTGGAAACATCAGCCAATGCCCACGGTATGGAGATCAGCACGGAAAAGAGCAAGATCCAGTGAATCAGTACCACACCGACCACTTCCCACCGCATCAAGAGTGAGTGGCGAGGACACTAGAGGAAGGTGGAAACTTTCAAGAACCATGGGAAGCAGTCCAACACCAATGAATGCACAGCACACAATATGTGAAGGATCCCAGACTTGCTGTGGCACTCTCCTCCATGACTATACACTGGCGAAAAGGTGTGGAGAAACCACAATCCTCAGAACCCACACTTAAGTGTCAGACACTACAAGGCACTCGTCACACATCCATTGCTTGTAACACTGTGAAGCAATGTGACACTTACAGCCGATTTAGAACGTCGCATTCAGCCTAAGAGATGATGGTGCCACAGCGGATCCTGAACCCCATCACCTACATATACCGCAAAACCACATGACTATACTTCAGCAGCATATCGAGGCACTGGCTTGCAAACAGAAACCATTTTCCCTAGATACAGTCAACACGTGAGGAAACTGAAAGTGTTTTTAGGCCACACAACAAGGCATAACAGCCTGTCAAGACGGTCCCTGCAGGGAACTGGTGGAGGAGCAGGAGCAGGGACGACCTCGCAAAATGCTGGATATCCAACATCAAGGATGGACCGGGCCTCACTTAACCAAACCTCCTAGAAAAAACAGCCAGGACAGAACATTTGGCGTCCACTTAGCATCGTCCTAGCGGGAACGCCAACGGTCCGTCCCAGACCAAGGATGAGTCGAGTAGAGTGGAGTTGCACAGCAGCCAGATGAGAATTATGTCAGTGAGTGGAATAATATGCATCAGATTTTTTCTTTATGGCAGGACTACTCGAGCTGCAGAGTTTTGTATGCGTGAAGGGAGTGTATAGTATGTATGCCTGGCATGAACCACCAAAAGAGAATACCAATAGACCAAACGAGAAAGAAAAGAGATGAGACAAGTGTTGGATTGTTGCATCAGAAGGCATTAACTTTCGGAATTGCACTAATACGCCGTAATTGATAGTATCAGGACTTGGCAGGTCATTGGTATGATTTTTTGCAATAGAGAGTGTGTTGTCAATAAACAACGCCAAGATCATTTTACTGCAGTGGATAGCGGAACAGTATGTACTGCCAAATTCTATTGAATCAGTTGTGGAGGAGATAGTTGTGTTTGGTCCCTATAATCCTGTCTTACGGTTTTATCTGCATTATACTGTAACTTGTTTTGTTCATTCCATTTATGGATGATCTTGAAGTTGCCAAGTGACAATTTTTCAAGGTAGAAGCAGTACTTTACAGGAGTGATCACTTGCTTTGAATCTGAGAGTCATCACGTAGAAATGATTTATTTGACTGTTTGACGGTGTATTAAGTTATTAGAGAGGTGGAACATGTAAAGAGTGAACAGTACAGTGCCCAGAACTTCTCCTTGATGTACTTCACATTCCAGTTTGGAGGAAATGATTGAATATAATACAGGAAAAACCATGCTTATATATATAAATATATATAATATATATTTATATACTATATATAAATATAATATATATATATATATATATATAATCCACCTTCTTTTCTCTTGTTTATTTAATTGTCCATTTCTGGCTTCTATTCTTGTCTCTCAGTACCTCACTTCTCTCTGTCCGTACTCTCACAATCAATCTCTCTCTCTCTCGATCTCTCTCTCTTCTCGTTCTCTCTCTCATCTCTCTCACTGCCTCTCCCTCGTCATCTCTCTGGTTGCTGAAAATTATAAGCACTTCAATCTACCCAACCCATACTTCCTGTTTAAAGTTTTTAAATTCAAAAACTTCGTACTAAAGAAAACCATTTTACAGTAATTGACATCATTAATATATTCGTCAACATAAAAAAAAAACATATTTCTTTGCGTGAAATTTGGACCTGCCAATCCTCCCCTCCACCCCCTCATTCCCGTCCTCCTCTCTCTTCCGCCCCCCCCCCCCAACTTCCCCTCCTCCACCCCCTTTTAGTGGGAGTTAGGAAGGGAGGGGAGGGTGGAGGAGGTGTGTCAGAGCCACCCGGCAGAGCCACCCGGTAGTATCTCTGTCAGGACTTCTATGCTTGCAGACTGAGATTATATATAGTGGGTGAGGATGGGGTAGATAGATAGATATATAGATAGACAGACAGACAGATAGATAGATAGAAAGATAGATAGATAGATAGATATGATATATAGATAGAATAGATAGATAGATAGATAGATAGATAGATAGATAGATAGATGATTAGATATATAGATAGATAGATCAAGCATTGGTTTTCCTACAAGTATAGACCATGTAAAGCTTCTTCTTTTGGTTTTAGGTATTTTTATTTAATTCTTTTTTCTACTCCATTAACAGATAGTAGGGTCCAGGCGTGAAAGGCATTTTAACACGCATCTATCACTTCTGTAAGAACAAAACAACCCAACAACTCTCTGCTCCTGTTTGACTTGTCCTTGTATCTGTATCTGGCTGTTCTTCTGTCTTATCTGTCTGTCCTGTCTGGACTGTGATCTGTTCTTGTCTGTCTGTCTGTCTGCCTCATATCTTTTTTCTATCTGTCTGTCCGTGTTGGTCTGTCTGCCTGTCTCTGTACTGTCTCTGACTGTCTCTTCTCAAGCGTCTACTCTGTCGGTCTCTCTCTGTCTCACCCTCTCTGTTCTGTCCCTTTCGAACATCTGTCTGTCTCCCTCTTTGTCCCCTGTCCTCGATGTCCCTCTCTGTCTCTCTCCTTTCTTTCCTCTCTCTCTCTCATCTCTGTCTCTCTCTTTTCTTTCACTCTCTCTCTCTCTCTCACTCCTCTCTTCTCTATCTCTCTCTTCTTCTCTCTCTCACCTGACCGATCTTTCCTCTCTCTCTCCATCTCTCTCCTGGTCTCGTCTCTCTCCTCATCCTCTCTCCTCCACTCACCCATCTCTCCTCTCTCTCTCCATCTCCATCTCCTCTCTCTCTCACACTCTCTGACCATCGCTCTCTCTTCTCTGCTCTCCTCCTCTCTCTCTCTCTCTCTCTCACTCTCTCTCTCTCTCTCTCGTCCTCTTACTCTCTCCTCTTCGTACACTTCTCTTCTTCTCTCTCTCTCCTCTTCTCTCTCTCCCTCTCTCTCTCTCCTCCTCCTCTCTCTCTCTCTCTCTCCGTCGTCTCTCTCCTCTCTCCTCTCTTCCGTCTCTCTCTCACTCATCTCTCATCTCGATCACTCTCTGGTTGCTGATAATTGAATATGCACTTCAATATACCCACTCCTCATTCTTTATAAGTTTTAAATTCCAAAAACTTCTAACTAAAACCCACAACAGTATTGACATCATTAATATAAACAGTCACAACAGATTCCTTGCGTGAAATATTGGACTGCCATTCCTCCCCTCCCCCCTCTTCCCTCCTCCACCTCACCCCCCCCCCCCCCCAACTTCTCCTCCTCCCCCCCCTTAGTTGTGGAAGGAGGGGGACGGGGGAGGGAGGTGTGGCGGGAGAAAGACATCGCACAACCACAGCAGAGTTCCACCCGTTATGATCCTCCTGGCAAGGATCTTGCTTGCAGATAAATATATTTATAATAATCTAAGAGAGAGAGAGAGAGAGAGAGAGAGATACCTAGATACAATAGATAGATAGATATATAGATAGATTAATAAGATAGATAGATAGATAGACAGGACAGACAGACAGACAGACAGATAGATAGATAGACATCCAGACATACAGACAGACAGACAGACAGATCGATAGATTAGATAATAGATATATAGATAGATAGATAGATAGATAGAATCGATAGATAACAGAAAGACAGACAGATAAGATAGATAGATAGATAGATAGATAGATAGAATAATAGAAGATAGATAAATAGATAGATAGATAGATAGATAGATTAGATAGATGCATTGGATTTCCTACAAGTAAGACTTTGTTAAGCTCTTCATTTGTTTTGTGTTTTTAAATCTTTTACACCCTACATAGACAGATTGTAGGTCCAGGCCTGAAATGAAGTTTAACATGCATCGATCCATTGCTGTAAGGAAAAAAACCACAAAAAACTCTCTCTGTAATTTCTCTCTTGGGGTGTATCTAATCTGTCTGTCTGTTGTTTGTCTGTCCTGTGTATCTGTATCTGTCTGTCTCTGTCCTTCTGTCTGTCTTGTCTTCTGTCTGGGTCCTCTGGTCGTCTGTCTGGCTGCTGTCCTGTCACTGTATCTGTCTGTTTTTCTGTCTGTCTCTCTGTCTGTCTGTGTATGTCTGGTCACAGTCCTACACAGTCTCTGCTCTTATCTCTGTCTCTGCGGTCTATCTCTCTGTCTCACATCTCTCTGTGTCCCTTTCGATCTCTGTCTGTCTCTCTCTTTGTCTCTGTCGTCGCTGTCCCTGCTCTGTCTCACTCTTTCTCTCTCTCGTCTCTATCCTCGTCCTCACTCTCTCTCTCTCTCAATCTTTCTCCCTCTCTCATCCCTCCTCTCTCGTCTTTCTCTCCTCCTCTCATCATACCCTCCTCACTCTCTCCTTCTCTCTACTCTTTCTCTCTCTCCTCTCTGTCTCATCATCATCGTCTCCCCTCTCTCTCACGTCTCTCTCTCTATATTCATCTCTCTCCTCTCTCTTTCTCTCTAACACACACACACAACTCATCATCTAATATCACAGAGAGTGAACAGACAGTAAAAATCGAGACAACCAACAACAACAACACACTTCATTTCATTTTAAACCCTCCGTTAATTTTTCACTTCCTTTTAGATCAAACTTGAACTCAAGCTGATGACTCTCAATAGTATGCCCTTTTTTTCCAATTTAAAAGAGAACATGAAGCAAGCGTGAAAGGAATTTCAGATTCTCTCTCTCTCCACTCTCTATCTCTCTACCTCCAACGTCCTCCTCTCTCACGTCCCATCTCCAATCCTCTCAGGCTCCCAATCTCTCGTCTCTCCTCTCTCCTAGCTCTCTCATCTCTTCTCATCGTCCCTCCTCTTTTCTCATCTCTCTCACTCCCTCTCCTCTCTCTCCTACTCTCTCATCTTTCTCTCTCTACTCTCTCTGCGTCTCGTCTCGTCTTCTCTCTCTCTCCTCTCTCTCTCCTCTCCTCTCTCATCTCAGTCCCTCAGTCATCTCTCATCCTCTTTCTCTCCATAACACACACACACACTTCAACGTCTAATATCCAGAGAGTGAACAGACGTAAAATCGAAGACAACAACAACAACACACTTCATTCAATTAACCACTTTAATTTTTACACTTACCTTTTAGATCAAACTTGAACTCAAGCTGATGACTCTCATAGTCCGCCTTTTTCCCCATTTAAAGAGAAAAGAATGAACGCAAGCGTTGAAATGATGTTTCAGCATTCTCTCTCTCTCTCTTCTCTCATCTTCGTCTCTCTCCTCTCTTCATCCTACTCCTAGCGATCCTCTCTTCCCTCTCTC
>CM054161.1:48039989-48052489 GCA_028751875.1 Rapana venosa
TAGGTTTGTATGTCTTGATTAAACCATTGACGCTGGGGGCAACAGCAAAGTGAGAGGCTGTATGACCAGTGGATTTCTTTCCCATTCATGGAATTCCACTTTACAGCTTAGTCTTTAGTGATCAACTATGACTCTGACTAGGAGGCTTGACTCGCACAGTCCTTATGTGCTGCAGCCCTGGGGGCTAGTTGGCCTTTGGAGAACATCTCCAACGCTGACTGTCCTTATGCCCACTTGGCCGAGAGAGTGGGGATGTACTGTGGGCAAGGCATCTCCACTATAATCACATTTCTGCCCAGTTTCCAAAAACAGCAGCTGCCTCCTCTGCTGTTTTGGAGGTCATCGTCGGACACGACGGACAAGCATACATGTCCTGCTGTTTATCAAGGTGACACGGCTAGATTGACTGGCTGACTGGGTGGCTGTCTGTCTCTTTTTGTGGGATGGGGGTGGGGGTTGGGGTGGGGGTGGGAGGGGTAGTTCTTCTTGTGGTGCTTCTTCAATTGCAATTTGTGTTGTGAAAGACTAGGATGAATGAAAGCGCTTTGATTTGTTAGGGGGGGGGGGGGGGGTGCAAGAGATAGCGCTGTATAAATTCCATGTATTAGTAGTAGTTTGCATTGATGCTGTACAAATTCATGGTTGCCCACAAAGCTGCATGCCACACCCTGTCAAACGCCTTCTTAAAATCGATAAATACGTGGTAAAGGTCTTGTTGATGTTGAAGGTACCGCTCAATGATTCTGGGGTTGAATATCGTTCTGTTGTGCTGTCCCCTGCTGAAACAGCTTGTTCCTCAGAAATGATGGTTCTGTTTTGTGGCTTCAGTCATTCTTTTCATTCGCAGCTGGACCTTGCTGGGTGGCATTGAGGCTGATTGCGGTAATTAGGGCATTGTTGTGATTCCTTTTTTGGGGGAGGGTGATTGAGTGACTGTGCCCATGGTTTTGGCCCCTTTTCCTGTCTGCCAGTTTTTTTGCAGATTTTTAGTAGGGCGTGATCATGGTTCCCCCTCCACCTTGAACCAACTCCGGGAATGTTGTCCCCCCCTGCGATTTCCCCCTTTTTTCGCGATCTGAGCTGTTTCCATTTTTCGGGGATGGGTGACTGTCTGTGTTTTGCTTGGGGTACTTTAAAGGATTCGGGATTTCCTGCGGACTTTAGTTAACAGTCGGAGCAGTATTCTGTCCATTGTTAGAATATCGGGTCGTCGTGAGACATTCCATTTTTTTTGGGGTTGTTAAACTTTTCCCTGTTTTGTTAGTCAGGTCTTTCACCAGCGATGTTTTCTTGCTATTGTTTTTCTTGATGTTCTTTAAATTCTTGGCACGTTCCCGATCCATTTCTCTTTTGCCTCCGTCATGGACCCCGTTTCTTTTGTTGACTGCCCTATATGTTCTCTCTTTCTTTTGTTTATTTTTCTTTTTTTTTCAACTCTATCCCTTTTTTGTATGTTGTAGGTTTTAGGTGTGACCCATGGTTTTTTTTTGGTGGGTGTTTCCCAAGAAGCTCTTTTGCTGTTTCAGTCCTGCTGTTTAAAAACTTTCGCCCCGTGTATTAGTCTGAGTCTATCAAGTGAGTGCGAAAAACTTTCCCCTTTCCCTTTTGCTTGAAAAATTTCTAATCCCCTTGGGTCATTAGTTGTCGAGGTAAATTTGAGATGTTATTCCGCTTTGGATTTTCTTTAGCGTAGTGGGAAAGCATCTTAAAAGTATACACTCCCCTTGTCTGCCCGGGGAAAAACTTCGTGTCGTGCGATGTTAACGCTAGCTGAAACCGTCTTTTCCCATGATGTAATCTATTTGGTTGTGGTTTTCCTTTTGGGGCTATGCATGCCATTTTCTGGTTTCTTGTGTGACCAAGGTATTCACTGGGGAGGTGGTTTTTGCAAACTCCGGGATCTCAAGCCTCTTTCTTTTTAAAGGGTTTTATTGCAATGTGGCCCCCCCAATCTTTCCATGCATTTTCCCTCGGCGCCGTCCCCTTGCAAAAACAAGGTGTCTTTCTTGGGGTTGATTCAAACCTTTGTAGGGGTCATAAAACTTCTATGGTTCTCTGTGCGTTGAGTAGGGGGGTTGCCTGTCTCAGTTATGTTAAAGGGGTTGCTCTCAGGGGGATGGGAATAAGCGCTGGCACAGGTGAAGCTATGACGGCGTTCACGGGGTCTTTTTTGACGAGAAACCCCACGCCGTGTTATGTTTTCCTGTTTTCCCCCTGTAGTATAATTTGTGGTCTTCCTGGGGGCGTTTTTCTCCCTGTTTTTCCCTTTCTTTTGCAAGCCCCCAAAGGTGGCCCTTTAATTTGGGCATCTTGTGCCCGTTCTTCCCCCCCTTTGCTGCGTCTTAGTACCGTTTAAATTTATGTCCCAAAGAAGTGTTGTTTCTGGACGGATTTTGTGTGTTTTACATCTGCAACTTCGACTCTGTCCTGTGAGCACAAAGGGCGGTCCTTGGGAAACCCCCGCACGACCGATCCGGGATGGGAAAATTTTGGCTGTCTTGTATGGGTGATCTTGGGCAAATCAAAAATGGCGGAGCCATCCCTCTCCTGGTCGGGTTTTTTTGTTGGGTTTACTCCTAATTTTGGAGGTGGTTGGGGTTTCATGGGTTTCCCGTACGAGGGAGTCTCTGACCCACCGTAAACAATGCAAACGATCAGAGTCATCAAAAACTTACGCGAGGCCACCAGGCAGTGTACTACAACAAAAATTGGAGAATGGTTTCGATAACAGTTTGGGTAAAGGGGGGCTGTTACTCCACCCACTCTTTTAAAATATTCCTTGAGAGAAAACGGCGATGCTGGGGGAAAAATGAAGGGTCAGTCAGCATTGTGGGAAAACGATCACAAACCTCCGCTTCGCAAGACTTAATGGGAATAGCAGGATCAGAAAAAAAAAAACTTTCCCCGCCCCAACGAACACTTGAATAAGGGCCCCCAAAACATACGGCATTGGAAAATCAGTGGAGAAGACCAAAAAATGACTTTTACACCAAAGGGAAGCACTGATATTAGGGGGTAATGACCAAAGCTGGAAAAGTTCAAAGCTTCAAGTCCCCGGGAGCCATGTATCAGCCAGGGGTCCAAGCCAGAAATAGTACAGGACTGCACAAAACAATAACAGCTTTGTCAAAACTAAAATCATTTGGGAGATAAAAATATCTCACTTTCTCCCAAAATCAAAATGCGCTCCCTTGTCAATCCAAATTTTTTGATGCCTGTGAATCATGGACCCGACTGCAGTTTTGGGGAAAGAGTACGGCGTGAGATGAGATGCTTTCGGGGACTTTTTGGAAACTCCCACAAAACCCATAAGCAACGAAAAGCGTGCATAACAGAAACAGCAAAACCATTGGGGCCTATGGAAAACCCTTTTAACGTTCGTGAAAAAGCGTAAAATTTTAAAGGTATGGGGATGTCAAAGATCAAAGGCTTCAAAGACAGTTTTAAAGGCCCTGTCAAGGAGGGAAAAAAAAGGGGAGACAAAAGGAAAAGTGGGGGATAACATCAGCGAATGGACAGGTTAGAATCAAAAAAACCCCGAGAAAGGGCAAACAGAGAGAGGAATGGGGGGAGTGGTTATTGAGTCTTTGAGGGGGGCCCCACGGGTCAGACAGGGACGATAGATAGATAGTTAGTAGTAGTATTTTTTGTAGTAGTGAGTATATGTAATTTTTTACATTTTTATTATTATTAATTTTTTTATTTTATCGCTGCTGATTCTGACCCTTTTTCTTTTGTCGATTTTTGTTCTGTTGTTCTCTTCTTGTTCCTCTTGTTTTTGTTTTTGTTCCCCTTCGAAAATTTTTCTTCTTCTTCTTCTTCTTCTTCTTCTTCTTCTTCTTCTTTCGCAATTCTTCTTCTTCTTCTTCTTTGAAATTCTTCTTCTTCTCAATTCTTCTACTTCGAAATTCTTCTTAATTATTTTTCTTCTTTCTTCTTCCCTTTTTCTTCTTCTTCTTCTTCTTCTTCTTCTTCTTCTTCTTCTTCTTTTCTTCTTCTTCGCAATTCTTCTTCTTCGCAATTCTTCTTCTTCTTCTTCGCAATTCTTCTTCGCAATTTTTCTTCTTCTTCGCAGTTCTTCTCAATTCTTTTTTGCAATTCTTCTTCTTCTTCTTCTTCTTCTTCTTCTTCTTCTTCTTCTTCTTCTTCTTCTTCTTCTTCTCTTCTTCTTCTTCGCATTCTTCTTCGCAATTCTTCTTCGCAATTCTTCTTCTTTGCAATTCTTCTTTTTTCTTCGCAATTCTTCTTCTTCTTCGCAATTCTTCTTCTTCTTCTTCTTCTTCTTTCTTCTTCTTCTTCTTCTTCTTTTCTTCTTCTTCTTCTTCGCAAATCCTCTTCTTCGCAATTCTTCTTCTTCTTCTTCTGTGCAATTCTTCTTCTTCTTCGCAATTCTTCTTCTCTTTTTTGCAATCTCTTCTTCTGCGTAATTCTTCTTCTTCTTCGCATCTCTTCTCTTCTTCTTCATCTTCTTCTTCTTCTTCTTTTTCCTTCTTTTTTCCTTCTTCGAAATTTTTCTTCGCAATTTTTTCTTCGAAATTTTTCTTCTTTTCTTCCCTCGCAATTTTCTTCGAAATTCTTCTTCTTCTTTAATTCTTTCTTCTCAGTTCTTTATTTGTAATTCTTTTTTTTTTTGCCTTTTTCCTCACAATTATTTTTTTCTTTTTTCCCTTCTTTTTTTTGCAATTTTTCCCCTTTTCGCAATTCTTCCTCGAAAATTTTTTTTCTTCGAAATTTTCTTCTTCGCAATTTTTTCTTCTTCTTTTTTTCGAAATTTTCTTTTTTCGAAAAATTCTTCTTCTTCGCAATTCTTTTTCCGAAATTTTTTTTCTTCGAAATTTTTTTCTTCGCAATTCTTTTTCGAAAATTCTTTTTTCGCACCCTTTTAAATTCCTCTCCGTTTTTTATTTTTTTTCCTTTTTTTTTCGAGGATAATGGAACAAGAAAGCTTGTGTTTTTTTTTCTTTCCGGTCCGCGTGTTTTTAGGCATTTTTTGTCAATTTGTCATCCGTTCCACCGGACACAAGGGTTTACTTTTCCCAAAAAGGGGAAAAGGGTTTTTTTAACGTGTTTTTAAAAAGGGGTTTTCTGCGTGGTTCGCACAGGGGAACCTCTTTTTTTTTGGGATTTTTTAATTTCATCTGAAGGATTTTTGGGGGGGAGAGGGGAGCCCGGGCACTGAGCTAACTCCACGGGGAAAAAATCCTTTTTTGAACAAAAAATCAAACCCCCGGGTCCAGCAGATAAACGAAAACACCATGTAACCCCCAGGTTATCCTGTCCCCCTTTTGGGAAAGGGATTTGGGTCATTGTGTTTTCGGGGGGAAAACGGATACCAATTTAAAAAAAACTCCCATACACACGGGGATTGGATGTCCCAAAAAAGAACATGGGTGTTATTCCATTATCCTCGAAATAAAAGAAAAAAAAAAAATAAACAAAAAAAAAAAACAATCTCGCCATTTTTTTTTAAAAACCTGGGTTTTTAAAAAAAGGCCAGGGGGAACAAAAAAAAAAAAATAAACCCAAAAAAAAAAAACCAGAAACCTTTCGTTAATAAAAAATCCATAAAACATTATTTTTAAATCATGTTAGGTAGCCCTAAAAAATTCTTTGTTTTGGGAAAAAAAAAAACCAAACCAATTTTGCCCATAAGAAAAAAAATTTTCCCCAAAAGTCATTTTTAGGGCAACCTTCGAAATGGGGGAAAAAAACCCGGTACATGTTACATAAATTCCCCTTTTTAAAGGGTAACCTCAGACCTTTTAGGGCAAACCAGGACTGAAAGAAAGAAAGAGAAAAAGGGGAGAAGAAAATAAGAAATATGTCAAACTGAGAAAAAAATTGGAAAAAAAAGAAAAAAAAAAACTTTTTTTAAAATTTTCTAATCTAATTTTCCTGAACTTGAAAAGAAAAAGGGGGTTTGAAAAAAACCAAAAACAAAAATTTAACAACAGCAACAACAGCAACAACAGCAAAAAACCCAGCAACAACAACAGCAACAACAACAACAGAAAACAAAAACCCAAATTTAATGGGACGGATTTAAAAGAATTGCCTTCAAAAAAAAGAATTGGCCCAAAAGGAAAAAAATAAAAAAAAAAAAATTTCTTTATAAAAAAAAAAAAAAACAACCCCCCCCCCCCCCCCCCCCCCCCCCCCCCACCCCCCCCCCCCCCCCAAAAACCCCCCAAACCCAAAAATGAAGATGGAGAAGAAAACCACGCAGCAAAAAAAAAATTCAAAAAAAAAAAAAAAAACCGAACAAAAAACAAAAAAAAAAACAAAATAAGAAGAAGATGGAAAATTAGCTCCACAAAAAAATTTTTGTCCCGCCAAATTTAGACAAAGTGGACAAAGTTTCTTTGAACAACACATTTTCAAGAGGAGAGAGGGGGGGTTTGGGGGAGAGGGGAGAGAGGAGAGAGAGGGGAAAAGAGAGAGAGAGGAGAGAGGACAGGGAAAAACCGACAGAAGACAGACAGGACAGAAGACAAGACAGACAGAGAGAGACCGGGGGAGACAGGATTGCCTTGGGAAAAAAAAAACGAAAAATTTTTTAACAGAAAGAAGATATGGAGAGGAGGGGGGGGGCGGGCAGGGCAGGCAGAGACAGAAAAAAAACAGAAAAGAGGGCAGAGAGAGCACACCCAAAGGTTTTTGAGAGAGAGAGAGAAGGGGGGTGGGGGGGGGGGGGGGGGAAAAGGGGGGGGTGGAAGGGGTGGAGGTGGTGGGGTTGGGGGTAGGAGGGGTAACCCGGGGGAAAGGGGGACTTAGACGAAATTTGGGGGTGAATCTGCCCCTGTTTTGTGTGTGTGTGTTTGTGGTGTGAGTTTTTGAGAAAAGGGGGGGGAGAGAGACAGGGCAGACGACTGAAAAAAGAAGAGGGAGGGAGAAACAGAGAGGGCAGATCCCGAAGAAAGGGGGGAGAGACGAGAAATTTGAAAAAAACAATAAAGTACAAGGGGAGAGAGAGAGTGTGTGTGTGTGTGTGTGTGTTTGTTGTTTGTGTGTGTGTGTGTGTTGTGTGTGTGGTGTGTTGTTGTGGGGTGTGTGTGTTGTGTATTGTTTAGAGGGGAGACAGAGAGAGTGGGAGGGGGTGGGGAGGGGGGGGATGGGGGGCGAAAGAGAGACAGAGAGAGACAGAAATTTTAGACACGGAGAAGAACGAAGGGGAGAAATGTTTTTTGGTGTTTTGTGGTGTGCTGCTTTTCTGTCTGTCCCGTCGGTTTTGCGTATCTGTGTTCTGTGTGTGAGGAAAGGGCAGAGAAGCGGGATGGAGGAAGAGGGCCCGAAGGGGGACAGAGACAGGACAGAGAGAGAGAGAGAGATTTAAATTTAGGGCCCGAGAACCCTCCGGAGAGAGTAAGTGTGTTTTGTGCGTGAGTGTGCGGGGGTGTGCATGTGTGCATGCGTGGGGTGTGTGTGGGGTTTTGGTGTGTGTTTTTTGGTGTGTGTGGTGTTGTCGTGGTTTTTTGTGAGTGTTTTGTGTGGTGTGTGTGTGGTTTTTGAGTGTGGATGTTGTAAGTTTAAAGCGTTCGCCGCAATCAACGAATTTTTCCGCCCAAAATTTTTTTTGGGAAGGATGCCTTTCCCCTAATGGACAGACCCTCTTTTGCGTGCGTTTCGTTTGTTTTGTGTGTGTGGGTTTTGGTTTTTTTTTGTGTGTGTGTGAGTGCGCGCGCCGCCGCCTTTTGTGGTGGGGGTGGTTTGTGCGCGGGGCGTTTGTGTGCCTTTTTTTATTTTATTTTGTTTTTGTGTGGATTTTAAAATTTTTTAAACTGTTATTTATTGTTAGTTGCATGTTTTGGGGGGTGGAATTGATGCAAGCGCTTTGATTGGTTTTTTTCACAAGATAGAGTTCAAAATAAATTTCCAAAGTTTTTTATTAGTTTTTGTTCCCCCTAAAACGTTCGATGTACTAGAAAACCCATCCTAATGGATTTAAAACGGCCCAAAAAACCCTTTTTGAGTATATAATGTACAAATAAACCCAAACAAAGGGGGTGTGGGGGCCCTGGAAAATTTCTATTCATTAGTTTTTAAAAAAAATAAAAACAAAGTGCTCTTTCATATGTACATAATAAAAGTGGATTGCTTTGTTCGGTTTCAAAGTACGTGGAAAGTTTTTCTTTGTTGTTCAGTTGGGAAATTGAAGGTTAAACTTTGTTGTAAATGTACCCTTTAAAAGTTTTTTCTTGGTTTTTTAATGTACTTGAAGAGTTTAAACTTTTTTGTTTAATGTACTTGAAAGGGGTTTTCTTTAAACGTACAGTGTTCGTGGAGATCTAACTTTTGTCGCCCCAATGTACAGGAGAGATTTCTTTGTTGAAAATTACATAGAGAGGGTATCTTGTTGTACAAAGTAAAATAAGAGTTTTCTGGTCGTATAATGTTCGTGGAGAGCTCTCTCCATGTACAAAAATAAAGAGGACAAATATATATATATATATATATATATATTATTTTTTATAAATATATATAATTTTTTTTTTAAAATAATAATATATTGTCCCCCGTGTTGGGCGGGCCTGGGGGCACCCTCAAAACTCAACAACCAGTTCCCTCCATTCCTCTCTCTGGGTTTTGCCCTTTTTCGGGGTTTTTTTGAGTTCTAGGCCTGTCCATTCGCTGAGTTATCCCCCGCTTTCCTTTGGTCTCCTCTTCTTCTTCCCCCTTGGGGAGTCCTGTAAAATTGTCTTTGCAATCCTTTGGATCTTGTACTGCCCAAAAACCATTTAAGTTTACGTTTTTTCCGATCGTTAGAAGGTTCTCAAAAAAAGCCCCAAATGGTTTGCGGGATTTGTTATGCACGTTTCGTTGCTTATGGGGGTTTTGTAGGGGTAGCAAGGAGTTCCAAAAGCATCTCATCCCCACCCCCTGTATCTTCTCTCCAAATCTACAGTCGGGCCCAGA
This sequence comes from Rapana venosa, assembly GCA_028751875.1. Lineage (NCBI taxonomy): Eukaryota > Metazoa > Mollusca > Gastropoda > Neogastropoda > Muricidae > Rapana > Rapana venosa. The sequence goes on from CM054161.1 coordinate 48,048,903, forward strand.
TTCACGGAACAGAAACATGGTATGAAAAGGGGAGCGCATTAGTTTGATTTGGGATAATAGATATTTTTATCTTCCAGAGGGTTTTAGTTTTGGACAGTGGTTTTTGTCTGTGCAGTCCTGCATACTACTTCGGGTTTGGGACCCGGGTCTGTAAATGGCTCCAGGTCGAAGCTTTGAACGTTTCCACTTCTGATCTTAACCGATTCAGTGTAAGCCGGGGGTGTTATTAGTCATCGTTTGGTCTTCTCTGAAAAGATTTCCATGCAGTATGTTTTGGGGGCCCCTTTTTTCAGGGTTCTGTTAGGCGGAAAAGCTTTTTTCTACCCGCTTTTCCACAATGTATCGGGCAAAGGGAAAGGTTTGTGTCGTTTCGCCACAATGCTGATGTCCTTCAGGGTTTTTCCCATCACAGATGTTTTTCTCTAAAGGGAAAGATTTTTTAAAAGGAGTGGGGGGGAAAAAATAGACAGCCCTGTTACCCCAATGTTGTTCAAAAACCTCCCCAAATGTTTTTGTAGTACACTGCACGGTGGCCTCGCGTACAGCTGTTTGATGACTTGACAGGTTTGCTTGATGCTGTAAAAATTCAGGTTTCCCCCACAAGCGCATGCCACACCCTTTCAAAGCTTCTAAAATCGAAAAATACTGGTAAGGGTTGTTGATGTTAAAGGGACCTCACATAGATTTGGGTTGAATTCTGTTCTTTGCTGTCCCGGCTCTGAAACATGTTTCCTCAGAATGATGGTCTCGTTGGGGGTTTTCTCATTCAATATCTTGCGCATGACCTTGCGGGGGTGGATAGAGGTGATTTTCGAAAATTTATGGCATTGTTGGTTTCCTTTTTGGGGGAGGGTGATGATATTACTGTGCCAGGGGTTTTGGGCCCTTTTTCCCCTGTTCCAGATCTTTTTGCAGATTTTTATGGGCGTGTCATGGTTCCCCCAGCTGAACCAACTCACTGGAATTGTCATGCCTCTGACTTCCCTTTTTCAGTGACTGCTGCTGTTTCCGCTTTTTTCCGGAGGTAGGGGGGACTGTCGTGCTTTGCTTGCGGGACATTAAGGTTTTTGGATTCCTGCGGTTCATATTATACAGGTCGGAGCAGGTTTTCCATCTTTTCAGATTCCCGGGCGTAGTGAGACACCCCCCATTTTTGTCTTGGATTGTTAAAACCTTTTCCCTGTTTTGTGCTACATCTTTCACCAGGTGATATGCTTTCTTGCTATTGTTTTTTGATTTTCTTCAATGTCTTGGCATGTTCACCGTCCATTTCTTTTTTTGCCCCGTCAGGATTTCCCCTGTTCTTTTGTTGACGCCCTTTTTTATTCGCTTTTCTTTTGTTTCATTTTTCTTTTTTTTCAACTTATACGCTTGTCGTATAGTTGTAGGTGTTGGGTTGCCCCAGGTTTTTTTGACTGGCGGTTTTTGCCAAAAAGCTGCTTGCTTTTTTCAGCCCCACGCTGTTTGAAACTATTCATCTGTATCTTGTCTGGTCTATCACTGGGGGTGCTCAAACTTTCTCCTACCTTGCTTAAAAAATTTTCTACTACCTCTGGCCCTTTCAGTTCCGAGGAAAAATTTTGATCCTGTTTGTTCGTTGGGATTTTCTTTGACGTATCGGAAGTCACTAAAAAGATCATGATCACTCCTTTTGCTCCTGGAAAATTCGTGTCTGTGCATTTTAAAGGTAAGAAAGGTCTTTTCCATGATGTGTTTTTTGGGTTTGGTGTTCTCCATTTGGGCAAACCCTTTTCCATTTTTGGTTTTCTTGTGTGGCCAAATTGTATTATTTCGGGAGGTGGTTTTACTGGAAAAACCCCGGGATTTCCAACCCTCTTTCATTTGATTGGTTATTGCAATGTGGCCCCAAACGCCCCCCCCAAATTTTTTTCCCATGCATCTTCTCCACCTTGGCTTCCAGTCATTGCACAACAAGGTGTCTTTTTGGGAGTTTGTTCAGAACCTCTTTAGCTGGCAAAAAATTCTTCTAGGGTTTTTCATTGTGCATTTGAGTGGGGGGCTTGCCTGTACTCAGTTTGTTAAAGGGGGGTATGCTCTCAGGGGATGGATAAGTCTGGGGGGACACGGGCGACAGTCTGACGGGTTTTTCCGGGTTTTTGTGAACAAAAACCCACCCGGTTTATTTTTTCCCTGTTTTCCTGTATTAAAAATTTTTTGTGGTTTTCCCGGGTCTTGTTTCTCCCATTTTTTTCCCCCTGATTGCAGACCCCCAAAGGATGTCCCTTGATACTGGACATCTCATGTTCAGTTCTTACTTTGCCTGCAGCTCTTGTTTTTACTTCCATGTGCCAACAATGGATAGTGTTGTTCTGGGACGGATTTTTTCTGTGTTTTACATCAGTAAACTTTCGCCCCTGTCCTGTGGCAAAAAGGCGCGGTTTGGGAAACCGTGCACGACCGATCCGGTTGGGGATTCTAGTGTCTCTTTATGGGTGTTCTTGGGGAAAAAAAACCCGGGGAGCCCATCCCCCTCCCGGTGGATTTTTTTATTTGGGGGATCCCACATGTGCAGGTGGTTCTGGGTTACATGGTTCCCCTGCAGGGGGGTCTCTGACCTGACTACGATAAATATATATTATAATTTTTAATATATATATTATATTTTTTAAAAATATTATTAATTATTAAATATTATTTATTTATTAGTTACAAAGTAAGGGTTAGGTAATGTAATGTATACTGAAGAATTTTACCCTTGAAAATTTTAAAATGCACGTTAATTTCTGGATAGGTATTGAGGTTATACTGTACATGCAGGCAACCTTTACATTTCAATGCATTTTAATTTTCTGGAAAATATTGTAGGGGTATACGTCATTAACACCCCTTTTCATTTCAACTGCATTGTTTAAATTTTTTGGTAGGATTGTGGGTTTTTTGTACATTAGATACGTTTTTGTAGGCACCTGACATTTTTAACTGCAATGTTTTATTTTTCTGGATAGGTATTGTCGGGTATACTGTCATAAGATACCCCCAACATTTCAAAATGCATTGTTAATTTTCCTGGATAGGTATTGTAGGGGATACGTACATGCAAGCTTACCTTTTACATTTCAACTCATCCTTTAAATTTCCCTTTTTACAATGAAATGGGGGGGGGATAGTATGGTCAAGGGACTCGCTTTCCCCCAGCCCAAATTAACCGTCAGCGTGGTTACCATGGATGGGGACCGTTTGCACGCCCGGGGTTTATACAGTTCCCCAGTTCACCCCGTGTAAATGGGGGCCCCGCCCCTTTTGGGTCGGGAAGGTAAAGCAGCGAGGGAGAGGAAATGGGGCCGCCCTAATATGTGGGCCCCAGGAAGTGGTCTCTGAGCCTCGCCCCCCCCCACCTTTTATTTTGGATCCTTTACCTTTTTTTTCCCCATCAATAAAGTAAGAAGCATTTTGGTTTGAAAGTACTTTTTTTCTTAAATACAAAATGGTTGGCAGTGTCTTTCGGAAAAATTATGGTTACTCTGGTTTTCATTTTGGGAAGGGTGGGTTGTGGGTGGCCAGACTGACACCAGAATATGTGGAGGGTTCTCAAGGGTGCAACTAGGTGTGAACTATCGGAGGTGTCA
>CM054161.1:48059989-48067282 GCA_028751875.1 Rapana venosa
GAGTTAACATCAGTTTAGACTCCACTCTCCCCAAAAGTCCTTCGGATGAGACTATAAACCGAGGTCCCGTGTGCGAACGCACGCAGAACATCTTGCGCACACGTTAAAACCCGTTCCGCTTTTCGGAAGAGTAGGCCATTGTGTGCGGATGGAAGCGGATGGCAAAATGTACAAAACTGCATACACACGGGGACTGGATGCAAAAAAGCACACAAGTGCTTATTCCATTATCCTCAATATAAAAGAAAAGAATTTTTTTAATCTCTCTCTCTCTCTCTCTCTCTCTCTCTCTCTTCCCCTCTCTCTCTCTCTCTCCTCTCTTTTCTCTCTCCCCTCTCATCACTTCAGATACCTATCTGTACACTTCCCGAAAGTACACGAGTGATGTGCCAGCCATCAAGGGTGCATCAACCACCCCCAACAGTGTATAACCATGTCCACTTCATGTCCATTATTATCGTCTTTTGTGTACTTATGTTTTACAGTGGTCGGAGCACTCGCTTTCCCCAAGCCAAGTTAAAGCAGCATCGAGCGTGGTTACCACTTGGATGGGTGACCGTTTGCGCGCCTTGGCTTCAGTACAGTACCCCCAGTTCACCCAGCTGTAAATGGGTACCTGCCCTCTTTAGGGTCAGGGAAGGTAAAGCAGCGAGGGAGAGGAGATGGGCGCCGCCCTCAATATGCTGGCCCCTAGAGAAGCTGAGGTTTCTGATGCCTCGCTCCTTCTACGACCTTATAGGTTATGAGACGCCACCTCTCCACCCGTCATTTGTGCACTGATAATCATGTATACATTATTATTTTTTGTTTATCTGTAGCTCAAAAGAAGTCCATGGAAACAAATCATTGTGAATTGAACAGTGAACTGTGAACGTGGAACGCCCAACTGGGGGATGCGCCAGGGGGAGATAATGGGACTTCTCTGGGGGATGAAGGGGATCGGGGCAAAGGTAACCACCTGCCTAGAAAGCCAAACACCCGGGTTTGGGAAGGGGGTGCGGTGTTGATCCCCTTTGGGGGCCCGAAATTTTTCCCCCTTCTATAGACCCGAGTGGGGGGTCGGGTGCTAGTTTTCGGATGAGAAAAATCCCCGGGGGCCCCTTGTGTTAAATTCATTATTAGGGGCACGTAAAAAAAACCCACCGAAAAAACCCTGAAAAAATTAGGGTTTTTTTAAAAAAAAAAGGAAAGGGCCCCCCCCCCCTTTTTTTAAAAGGGGGAAAAAAAAAAAATTTTTTTTTTTTTTTTTTTTTCCCCCCTTTACCTTTTTCTTTCCTTCTCTTTCCCTCTCCCCTTCCCCTTTTCCTTTCTTTTTTTTTTTAAAACGGTTTTTTGGTTCAATTACGATACCTTTTTTTTCCTATTTTATCTCTTTCTCCTTCCCCCCCCCCCCCCAAAAACCCTCCTTCCCCTTTTTTTTTTTTCTTAAAAAGACAGGTGGAAAAAGGAGGGAATTGTTTTTTCCAAAATTGTTTTTTAAAACTTTAAGAAAAAAACAAAAAAAAAACACACCCAAAAAACCAAAAAAAAAAAAAAAAAAACACACAAAAACACAAAAGAAAAAGGGAAAAATTTTTTTTGTTTTGTTTTGGATGGATACTGATGAAAACCACACCCCCCCCCACACACCACACACACACCCCACACACACACACCACACCACAACACAACCACACACAACACACCCCCGCAACCCCCAACACACACACACAAAAACCCCCCAAACAACACACCCCCACACACACCAGTGTTTTAAAGTGTAGGTATTTTTTTGTACTGTATTGCCTTTTTTGAATCGGACTGAATTGTGCTTTTATTGTACTGTATTGGGAATTGTTTTCCCATTGTACCGTATTGTGCTAAATGAATTGTACGTAACTTTTGTCAAATCATGCGAAAATGAAAAAACAAATCAGAGTGGGATACCCCCCCCATAATTTTGTTTCCGGACCGTAACCTATAATAAATTAAATTTAATAATAATAATTAATTGTATGGAAATTTTTATAGCGCTGAATCTTGTAAAGCAAAAAATCAAAGGCTCAGATGACATGTTTTATAAAAAAAAATTTTATTTTAAATCGAGATTAATGGAATAAGCACTCATGTGCTTTTTACATCCAGTCCCCGTGTGTATGCGGTTTTGTAAATTTTGTCATCTGTTCCCACCGGCACACAACGGCCTACTCTTCTACTCCTGATTCACCATCCAAACTCTTGTCTGTTCTTCCGCTAGCCGCATCTCCACCATCGCCTTCGTCCTCTTCCTCTGATGCTTGTCCAAACTCACCACTTTCACCTTCAACCTCTCCACCTCCTTCAGATCTCCTTCAAGTTTGTTTGTTCAATGTGCAGTCTGTCTGTCCAAATGGAAAAGCCGACTACATATCTGATTTCATCACTGAAAAAAACATTGACTAAACCTTCCTCACCGAAACTTGGCTTAACCACATGGCCATGAGCCAAAAATAAAACAGCTGACTCCTCCTGGATATAAAACCATTTCTTTCCCCGACCTCTATCGAGGAGGTGGGATTGCCTTTCATTCTAAAAGACATTTGGAACCATCTCTTTCTTTCAGTCAAAACCCTTCAATTCTCACATGAATCTTTTGAAGTTTGCGAAATCAATCTCATCCTACCTTTGGCCACTCTATTACTATATGTTTGCCTTTCCCGTCCACCTCCCAGCCGTAAAAACAACCTAACATCTTCTGTTTTTCACCAAGATTTCCATCACTCCTCGACCATACAGCCTCTCTCCCACTTAACTTATAATTCTTGGGGGACTTTAACTTCATTTCGACAACCAGTCTTCTCCAATGTAAAACGTCTTTCCTTTCTCTGTCCAACCATTCTCTCTCTCAACTGGTAAACGAAGCAACGCACAGATCTGGTCATATTTTAGACTGGCTGATTATAATGCTTCATTCAATCTTGTCACATCTGTTTCTGTCACCGACGAACTGCATTCTGATCATTCCGCCATTCTTTTCCATCTCAACATCACAAAACCTGTCAGAAAGAAGAAATATGTTACTCGTCGCAATTTTAAAGGGCCTTAGACATTCATACCTTCTCTTCCCAAGCTTCGAAACGTTTTTCAAAAACCTCTGACCACACTGACCTCTCTGATCACTATACACTATTCTCCGCCAACTGCTTGATGAGCATGCACCTCCTACTGATCATCTCCTCCCTGACAGACCCTGTGCCCCAAATGGTATACCCAAGACATCTTGATAGCGAAGCGCAAACTCCGGCAACTAGAACGGCAGTGGCGGAAGTCAAAAACCGAAACCCAACAAACAGCTTTCCGAAAACAAATAAACAAAGTCAAACTTTTTAATCCATTCAGCAAAGACAGACACTACTCTTTCCCAAATTCTCTTGTGCTACATCATAAATCTCTTTTTTCCCTTACCTCAAATCCCCTTTGGATCTGCAAAAACAACTCCTCTGCCTAACACCCACAGCTGGTCTGAACTTCCATCCAATTTCTGCCTTCTTTTCAGACAAAGTTCGAAACATACGCTCCAAAACTTGATCAAAACTCAATTCCACCTGCGCCTCCTGACCCCCAATTAAACTGGCCATCCTCTCTTTTTCCTTCCATCCCACAAGTGAAAAAGAAATCATGACAATTCTGAAAGAAATGACTATAAATCATGCGGCCTTTGATCCCATACCTGCTCCTGTTTTCTCACAATGCCTTCCACAAACTGTGCCTATTATAAACTAAAATAGTAAACTCATCTCTTCAGTCAGGAAATTTCCATCAGCTCTTAAAACAGCAATGTCACACCTCTACTGAAAAAGCACGACCTCGACCCAACATTCCGAAGAATTATAGGCCTGTCTCAAACTTACCCTTTGTCTCTAAAGTACTAGAAAAAGTTGTTCTCAAACAGCTCAACAGTCACCTTCATTCCAATGATCTTCCCACTTTTCAGTTGCCTATCGCCCCAACCACCCGCACCGAAACCCCTAGTCCATACTTTGATACACTTCACTTGCTTCTGATGCGGAAAATCTCCCTCCTCACTCTTCTTGACTTATCTGCAGCCTTTGATACCATAGATCACTCAATTCTTTCTTTCTCGCCTCCAAAATATGTTTGGGTATTAATGGCACAAGCCCCTCACCTGGTTTACCTTCATACCTCACAGACCGGTTCCAGAAAGTTATTGTAAACAAAATTCAATCAAAAACCTGTCAAAATGGAATGTGGAGTCCCGCAGGGATCAGTCCTGGGCCCTGTTCTCTTTTTCTCTCTACACTGCCCCACTCTCACATATAATAAACAACCACCCTATTGATCATCATTCCCATGCCGATGAAACTCAGCTTCAGTGGCAGCGATACTGTTGAAAACTTGCCTTCCCTCCTGACAAATATGTCCTACTGCCTTCAAGACATTCAAAATTGGATGACTCAGAACAAGTTACAATTAATGCCGATAAACCCAAGCCATGTCATAGGACCCAACATAAACTTCCTCTATCACAAAAACCCCTTTAATAGAATTCGGCAATACGTCCAGTTCCTTTTCCAACTCTGTGGGAAATATTTAGGATAGTTCTTGACAACACTCTCTATAAAAAATTCATCACCAACTGCCAGTCTTGCTACTTAATTTCGGGGCATAAGCGCGATTCGCAAGTATTGTCACTGATGCAACTCCAGCTTGTACATTTTCTAATTCTTTCACGTTTAGACTACTGTAATTCTCTTTGGCTGGCCTACAGATCATCTATCCCTATCTTCAAAGCATTTCAAACTCTGCAGCTCGATGGTCTAAAAAGAAAAAGACACATCACTCCTCTTCTGCATCCCACGGGCCTGTCTCACAAAGACTGGATAAAAGATCAATACCCTGTTTCAGATGTCTCCACAATCTGCACCCTTTAACTCTGTAACTGTTTCACCTTACACTCCATCCCGTTTCCCTTCCGTTCAGCCGCAATACTTTGTGCTTTCGAACACCAGATTAAACAAACCACTGTTGGCCGTCGCTCCCTTTTCTGTTTCTGGGCCATCACCTGGAAAGATCTCCCTTTTTCATTCGTTCCTCAAATCCGCCTCAAAAACACTTATTCCTACTGAACTTTCCCCCCCCATATTATCCCTAATTTTCAACAGCATCTTTCACCTTCTAAGTGTTTGGGTTTTGTGTTTGTTTGGGGTGTGTGTGGTGTGTGTGTGTGTGCGTGCGTGTGCGTGCGTATGCCCCGCGCATGGATTTGAAATCTGTTGCTCATTATGTTTAAGGAGAGTTGCATGCCTGTAAATGATTGATCCAAGCGCTTTCGATTTGTTTGTTTTTTTTTCAAGATTCAGCGCTATGTAAATTCCATATATTTTATTATTATTATTTTAATCTTCGAAAAGCGGAACAGGTTTAACGTGTGCGCAAGATGTTCTGCATGCGTTTTGCACACGGGCCTGTTTTTATAGTCTGATCCCAAAGGAAAATAATAAAAAATAATAATCAAAAAATAATAATAACAATAATAATAATAATAATAATAATAATAATAATAATAATAATAATAATAATAATAATATATGGCATGTATACTGTAACCCCTAACCCATCTCAGCGATGATCTAGCAAAAATAATGCCATTCAATCTTCCAGGGGGGTATAGGTAAAGGAATTGGGGGCAAGTTATAATTTTTACTTTGGGCTTCTTTTCGTTGGGATCTTCTCTGTTTTTTCGCGGGTTGGATGGGGGGAGACTGGCTTTGAGGATGGTTTCTTTGTTGTTCTTTGCGATTTTTTGTTTGTTTGTTTGTTTGTTTGTGGTTTTGGTTTTTGTTGATCCTAGAACCTTTGTTAAATCATATTCAAAAGTGCTGAGAAAGTTGTTACTGGTTTCCTGACCTTGGTTTTCTTTGTGTGTTGTTGTTGTTGTTGTTGTTGTTGTCTTCGATTTTACGTCTGTTCACGCTCAGTGATATTAGACGGGAAAAAAATGCATGGAAGTTGAGGGTGGTGGTAGATGTCCTACTACAATGTCTACAAGGGAAAAATAGTTTACATAGGCAAAAAGAAACTTCACAAAGCAAGAAAACCAGTTTTTATAAAGGTACATGCAATTCTTCTGATTCCCGTCCATGTTTTGCACCTCTTTTAGCAGCTCTGTCAGCCCACTTATTTGGAAAGAATCCACTATGAGAAGGCATCCAAGAAAAAGTTAAGCTTATACCTTTTAAAGTTAAAAGGTGTATGACATGCCTTATCTCTAGTGCAATATTTGAAGGTTTTTTGTAGCATGGAGATTTTAAAGCATATAATACCGATTTAGAATCAACACAAAGAAGAATTTGAAATATACTCAATGGCAAATCAAGAATATAATTTAGAGCCATCAAAATTGCCACGAGTTCCGCTGTGAATATCGAATGATGTTTACCAACATAAAAGGATTTTTCAACTTTTAATGCTGGTATAACAAAAGCGGAACCGGTTTCTTGATTATCTAGGCGTGATCCATCAGTATAAATTTGTACATAATGAAAGTGTGTGTGTGTGTGTGTGTGTGTGTGTGTGTGTGTGTGTGTGTGTGTGTGTGTGTGTGTGTGTGTGTGCGTGCGTGCGTGCTTGCATGCGTATGTGCGTGCGTGTGTGTGTATTTCTATTTTATATATACTACTGCTATTTCCTGAATAATCATGGTTTGTTTTCCTAATATGTGAGGGTAATTATGGTTTCGTTTTGCTCATGTGTGATGATAACGATGCTTTCTTTTTGCACATGTGTGATGCTAATTGTGCTTTCTTTTTGCTAATGTGTGATGCTAATTATGCTTTCATTTTGTAAATGTGTGATGACAATTATGGTTTCTTTTTGCTAATGTGTGATGATGACTATGGTTTCTTTTTCTAATGTGTGATGATAATTATGATTTATTTTTACTAATGTGTGATGATAATGATGCTTTCTTTTTGCAAATGTGTGATGCTAATTATGCTTTCTTTTTGCTAATGTGTGATGCTAATTATGCTTTCATTTTGCAAATGTGTGATGACAATTATGGTTTCTTTTTGCTAATGTGTGATGATGACTATGGTTTCTTTTTCTAATGTGTGATGATAATTATGGTTTCTTTTTGCAAATGTGTGATGATAATTAATGATGGTTTCTTTTTGCTAATGTGTGATGATGACTATGGTTTCTTTTTCTAATGTGTGATGATATTATGATTTATTTTTACTAATGTGTGATGATAATTATGCTTTCTTTTTGCTAATGTTGATGCTAATTATGCTTTCTTTTGCTAATGTGTGA
>CM054161.1:48067782-48102782 GCA_028751875.1 Rapana venosa
CACCGCGCCCCCCACGCGTGCTCATGCACAGAATAGCATAAAACACACAAACAATATGAGGCGCGCTCGCACACACACACACACACACACACCCAAGGATTGGGATAGTCCCACACAAAACATTTAATGTTTACATAGTCATACACGCGCTCCCCCACGCGTGCTCAGCACAAAATAGCATACAAAACACAAACAATATGAGGCGCGCTCGCACACACGCCACACACCACACACACCACACACACCAAGGATTGGGATAGTCCACCTACAAAACATTGAAATGTTTACATAGTATACACGCGCTCCCCACGCGTGCTCATGCACAGAATAGCATACCCCACACAAACAATAGAGGCGCGCTCGCACACGCAACACACACACACACACAACACCAAGGATTGGGATAGTCCACCTACAAAACATTGTAATGTTTTACATAGTCATAAAACGCGCTCCCCCACGGTGCCATGCACAAATAGCAACACACACAAACAATATGAGGCGCACTCGTACACACACACACACGTACGCACGCAGGATTGGGATAGTCCATCGCAAGACACTGTAACGTTTAGATAGTCATACACGCGCTCCCCTACGCATGTTTCATGCACAGATTAGAGTGTGTGCTAGACCAAACAATATGACGCGCGCCACACAGGCACACACATGCAAGGACGCACACTCAATATTTTGACACAAAACCGCGCGCACACACAACAAATACACACACACACACACAAACCCAAGACAAGCCAATATAACACAAACACGATGATAACACACACTCACAAAATAAGCTAACACGGTCAAGCGTGCACGCACACACACACACACGCACACACAAAAAGGGGACTAGATGTAAAAAAGCACAGACGTGCTTATTCCATCCCCCTCGATATAAAGAATAGAATAAATAAACCCTCACAACATAAAAAAAAACCAACAAAGTCTTGAGCGCGTACACGCACACACACCACACCGAGCCAACAGTCTCAAACGCGTACACACACACGCGCGCGTGCGCGCGCCGCCATCACACACACAAAAGCCAACAGTCTCAAGCACGTAAACACACACACAAGCCCAAACACACACACACACACACACACACACAACAAGCCAACAGTCCTCAAGCACGTACACACACACACACACACACACACCACAAGCCAACAGTCTCAAGCGCTTTACACACACACACACACACACACTACGCCAACGCACACACAAAAGCCAACAGTTTCAAACGCGTATACCACACACACACAAAACACACACCAACCAACAGTCTCAAGCGCTTACACACACACACACACACACATGCCAACAGTCTCAAAAACATACACACACAATAAACAAAAACCCACACATCCACACTCAATCCCCCCCCCCCCCCCCCCCCCCCCCTCTCCCCTTATAAGGAAAAAAGGGAACCATCAGCAATCCTCATTGGTTGGTTGGGTTTTGTTGTGTGTGTGTGTCTTTTATCACAATTTGTGAGGAAGCTTAAATGAATTCTCACCTCTCTCTCTCTCTCCCCTCCTCTCTTCTCTCTCTCTCTCTTCTCTCTCTCTCCCCTACTCTCTCTCCTCTCTCTCTCTCTTTCTCTCTCTCTCTCTTCTCTCCCCTCTCTCTCTCTCTCTCTTTCATAATTTTTGGCTTTTCTGAGTCAAGGTTGTCACATAATGTAGCAGATTATATAATATCAGTTCCAAAGCTATAATTCTATCAGACGAGATGCCAAAAACCAAATTAGAAACGGGGTTAATAACCTATATACATCATTCAGTAAATTAAAGCAATAACATTATTTGATAACAAATGGCATTGAATGTATATGGCTAGAATACGCCTGAAAGGACCCAAAACCCAAATACTAGTTTGGATTTTTGTATCAAACCAGATGAACGAAATTAGTTGGTTTGATAAATTTGAACAAATGATGGTTTGATGTTTGTAGCTACTAAAACTGAATTAATCTTACTTGGTGATTTCAATATTGATTTACTTAAGCCTAATGATAAATGGAAAAGAATCTTTGAGGTGTAAAAATCTTCACAATTGGTAACACTCCTACAAGGAAAACTCTACGTTCTGAAACACTGATTGACCTATAAAACACAACCACTCCATCTAACATTGTAGAACTGTCTGTACCTGTATATGGTCTTAGTGATCACTATCCTGTAGCTTTATTTGGTCAAAAAAAGGTGCTAAATACCCAGATGCAAACCCAAAAAATACATTTCTTTCCGCAGCTATAAAAACGTTTAATGAAAAAAATTTTTTGTCCCGACTTATGTAAACTAACTTCTCCGATGTCTATCAGTTTACTGACCCAGATGAAGCACTTGAAATTTGGTATAATATTTTTTCACTATCTTTGATAGTCACGCCCCTCTTAGAATCAAACGTGTAAAAGCTAAAGATAAACCACCCTGGTTAACTGATGAAATCACTGAAGCCATAACCGTCCGAGATAATTTACTAAAATAAACAGGAAGAGATGAAAAATTTAAGGAACAACGTAACAGAGTGACATTCATGAAACGAATTGCAAAAAAGAAATATTTCAGTAAATTTAATATCATCTAAGGACCCAAAGCCCTTCTGGAAAGCATTAATCAGTTAGCCGGTAAATCATCTTCATCAAGTGCTTCATCGGGTACAGGTCTATCTGCAGATAATATAAATCAAACACTTTTGTTCTATTGCTGAAAAAAATGTAAATATTGACCGCTCAGAATTCAATTACTTACCAATTTTACAGGAATATTGTAGCTCTAAGTCAACAAAGTCTAAACTGTCATTCAAATATATTGGTGTGCATGAAGTGCATAAGGAGTTGTGTTCATTAAAACAAACAAAATCCCGTGGCTTAGATAATTTAGTACAGCAAAATTTTGAAAAATTTCCGCGCAAGTAATATCTGAACATCTTACATATATCTATAATCTCTGAAATTAAAAAATTTCCTATCCTCAAATGTTTAAAGTTGCCAAAGTTGAAACCTATTCTTAAATCTGGAGATCCAAATGACCCTTCCAACTATCGACCTATTTCGATTCTATCTATTTTATCTAAACCTTTAGAAAAGCTTTTAAAAAGCAACATCTTCTGTCATACTTTACTGAGCATAACTTATTTCATCCTAATCAAAGCGGGCTTTAGAAAAAATTTTATTCATGTCATACTGCACTCAGTAATCTCATAGAGCAATGGCATTTAAATACAACAATAACATCTTAACTGGAGCAGTTTTTGTAGACTTGCCAAGGCATTTGACTGAAATTGACCACAAACCTTAGTAAAAGAAACTGGCTATGTATGGTTTATGCGCAAAACTCTCAAAAAACTGATTACCTCGTTTTTTTGATAAAAGGCGACAAGCTGTTTATCAAGATTCAATTATGTCGTCCCTTTTGCCTGTAAAAGTATGGTATTCCTCAAGGTTCCGTGCTAGGGCCAGTCCTCTTTTCTATATATATCAACGATCTTCCTCTCCATGTTCATCCACTTGTGAACTCTTTGCTGACGATACTACCATACATACAGCTGATCATGATGAAAAACTCTGTAGCTACTATATTGCAAAAAGACTTAAACAATCTAGCAGCGTGGTCAGAGTGTAATCACATGGCTCTCCATCCTTTGAAATCAAAATTCATGGTGATTGCCACAAGACAAAAGCGCCAAAAACTTTAAAATCAAACTAAATGGAAATAAAGATTTACGATAAAATACTAAAGAAGTCAGTTCATATAAACAAACTTGGTCTAAATATCGATAATAATTTGTCATGGTCAGATCATGTTTTTAGTTTTTTCTAAAAAAATATCTAAGAAGCTATTCCAGCTTAATCGAATAAAACATTTCCTGGATAAAACATACTCGAAAACTATTCTTCTAGCTTACATAAAACCCTGATCTTGACTATGCATCTACATGCGGGGATTTGGCAAGTAAAAACTGTATACGAAAACTTGGGGAGAGTATATAAACGGTCTCTCAAGTTAATCTCCCTTAGAACTATTTCCCTTAAAACTAATAGCTACAAAGAGTTAAACATTCTTCCTTTAAGTTTACAATTGCCCTCTTAATAAAGGTGTATTTATGTATAAGATCATGATAAAACTAGCTCCTCCTTATCTTTGTCAGAGGTTCCCTTTTTAAAACTGTTCGTAACAAAAGTAGTGTTGTTACTCCTCGTCCAAGAACCGATCTCTTCATGTCATCTCTTGTTTATTCTGGCAGCAAATTATGGAACGAAATCCCAGTCTTTATAAAAGAGAAAAGTAGCATATCATCTTTAAAAAAGCGTACCACAAAACACTTGTTTAATTTCCTGTATATACATTGGGTGAGCATGCTTTTTTGAACTCTGTGTGTGTGTGTGTGTGTTGTGTGGGGTGTGGGGTGTGTGTGTGTGTGTGTGTGTGTGTGTGTTGTGTGTGTTGTTGTGTGTGTGTGGGGTTTTGTTTTGTGTGTGTGTGTGTGTGTATGTGTGTGTGTGTGTGTGCTGATGCTCTACGCTGTTTGTTAGGGTGTTGTGTGGTTTGTTGTGGGTTGGTGTTTTTTTGTTTTTGTTTTGTTTGTTTGTTTTTTTGTTTGTTTTGTTGTTGTTGTTGTTGTTGTTGTTGTTTGTTTTGTGTTGTTGTTGTTTGTTGTTGTTTTGGGGGATGTTTGTTGTTTTTTCATGCTTCAACTAATGCTCATTTTTTGATGCCGTGCAAATGTGTGGCTATGAAACTTTGATGATTATGACGTAAGGCTATTATAAAAATTAATGTGAGATGTAAAATTTGAGGAGATTTTGTGTGTGCGGGGTCTGTGCATATGTACACGCAATGTGCGTGTGTGTGGGGTGTGTGTGGTGTGCGCGCGCGCGTACGTACGTTGTGTGTGAGTAAGTGTGTGTGTGAGGGTGCTTGCGCGCGTGCGTGTTTGGGAGGGGGTTTTGCGCGCGCGCGCGTGTGTGTGTATGTGTGAGTGTGTGGGTGTGTGTGTATGTCTGTGTTGGTATTGTTGTGTGTGCGTGTATGTGATTGTTGATTTTTTGGGGGGGGGTTGTCTGTTTAGTGGAGTGGGGGTGTCAGGGAGGGAGTTTGTCAGTGTTTAATTGGTCTTGTTTATTCAATCGATGGTTAATTTTTGTGGTCTTTTATTGATTTCTTGATTTACCAATAATTGAATGGAAAAATTGTGTGATTCATTTCATTGCTTTTGACACTATTTTATTTGTTGATTCATTGGTTTTATTCATGTTTGTTTCACTTTTTGCCCATGAGGGCCTGGTGTAAAGAAGCCTCTGGCTTATCCAATTACCCTCATTAAAATATTCGAGTTCGAAAAAAAAAAATTCGAGTTCGAGTTCGAGTTCGATTCTCTCTCTCTCTCTCTCTCTCTCTCTCTTCCTCTCTCCCCTCTCCTCTCTCTCTCTCCATCCTCTCCTCACTCTCTCTCTCTCTCTCCCTCTTTCTCTCTCTCTCTCTCTCTCTCTCTCCTCACACACACACACACACACACACACACACACCACACATATACAAAATACATATAAGTCGACATGACTTAAATGGCAAAAAAAAAAATATTCTGAATCTGAATCGCACAAAACTTGTGAAGATGCTTTTAATGTTTGGTTGTTTGGGTTTTCCCCAGCTTAACACTCTGGGGGTCACCCAGAATTGTGCACTCATGACTCGCTTATCTCACCTGGAAATCTCCCTGAGATTGAAATTGCACACTGGATGAGATTGTTTGCTGTGTGTTGGGACGGAATAGCTCAGTGGTCGGAGCACTCCCTTTCACCCAGCCAAGTTAACAGCGTCGAGCGTGGTTACCAGTTGGATGGGTGACCGTTTGCGCGCCTTGGCTTCAGTACAGTTCACCCAGTTCAGCCAGCTGTAAATGGGTACCTGCCCTCTTTTAGGTCGGGAAGGTAAAGCCAGCGAGGGGGAGGAAATGGGCGCCGCCCTCAATGCTGGCCCTAAGAAGTGAGGTCTCTGACGCCTCGCTCCCCTACGACCTTATAGGGTTTTGGGATCCTTTACCTTTACTGTTTTTTTGAAGTACCTCGCCATATTATAGGCAGCCATACTCCGACTTCAGAGGATTTTTTTTTTCTCCTTTTAAAAAAGATGCAGGTTGTTACGTTAAGAGCTTGTCATGGCTGAAGACAATCTCAAACAACATTTTACAACATAACAACAAAGTTTAGTGTAGGGCTTTGGCAATTAGCTGACATCAATAAATGACACAGATTTGGCATGGGTCAAAAGAGGTTTAAATGAAATTTACACACACACACACACAACCACGCGCACCACACACACACACAGACACACACACAAAACCCCACACACACATTTTTGTTTATACAAGTTATTGTATTATTTCAATCATGTGCTATTTTTTTGCCCTCCCAGTTGGTTTAAAAAAAGTTCTTAATAATACTACTTCCTAAGCACGCACGCACACACAAAACACACACCCACACACACACACACATATCTACTCCCCCCCCTTCTCTCTCTCTCTCTCTTCTTTCAGATGAGGAGTCAGTTTCCGTCTTATTTCGCGTACGCGAGTGGAGAAGTCTTCCCCAATTAACACATTGCTGCCTTTTAACTTTCTTTTCCTTTAAGTATTTTTACTTGTCCTTATAGCAGACAACGTGCTATAATCGGGAGTCAGGTTTTCCACTTAGACGGTGGACTCTGTCAAACTTTATGTCTTGTGCCCTTTCCAGTGTGTCAGTTTTACAAGTCCCCTGATCATGCCTTCACATTCTTTATTGTCTCGTTAGGGTTTTTCTTTAGCCATGGAAAATCAAGTTATTACGCTTAGAACCTGCCCTCTAAGTCATCTGTCTTTTGTTCTAGACATCAATCCTGTTCATAAGGTCAGTGTTGGTCTTTGTCAGTTCCTGGTTTTTGGTCTCAAATCACTCACCTCCTCTCTAACACCCTCCACCTCCCCCTGTAGCACAGAAATCTGTTTCCATAAAACCATTCATACTTTTTCCATCTTTCCATTCTACAGTTCATGGTTTATTTTTGAAGCTTCCCGTATAGTTCTAATCTCCGTCAGCGTTTTTTTCCATCAGGAGAAGGAGGAGACGTCTGCCCACTGTCCTGAGAAGCGGCCATCTTGTCCGCACTGGCCCACTGTCCGCCACTGGTCCTTCGTGTCTGCCTCAGAGATTCTGGCTTTGGGTGTACAGGCCCTGGGTTCTGCTCTACATCGCCACATCGTAAAAGCAGTCCCGCCCCAAAACATCAGGGTGAGGAGCAGGCCCGGGGGAACACCGTCAACACCCGGGGGCGCAGTGTCAGAGTGGCGAAGTGCATGGGGGCTTTGTCCCTGGCTCTTTCAACATAAAAGCCAGGTTGTACTGGCTCGAAGCAACCACACCTGGCTCGAAAGACCAAAGGTCCAAACCTTCAAGCTGAGAGAAATTGCAACATCATAGTTCATTATTTGATTCTCAATTGTTGGATTGTATGTTTGTTTTTAATGTTTCTGATGATTTGGTTTTTTGTTTACTTTCCCCTTCATTATGGGCTATGGCCTAATGAATAAACATCGGAATCTCTCTCTTCTCTCTCCCTTCCTCTCTCTCTCTCTCTCTGTACCACTTGAACTTGCACATGCTTATTCATACACATACTTCCCCACACCCGTTTTTTTCCCTTTTTCATAATCCTTTTCCCTCTCGCTAACATCACTTAAAGTGAAAGAAGAAGACAAACAACCCCCCCCCCCCCCAAAAACCCACCACTCACACACACACCAACACATTCCTTAATAAAATAACCTATACTAATTTTTAAAAAATTAATGCTTTTTCTATTCTAAAATTAGGGACGGATACTCCGTGGTCGGACACTCGCTTCCCCCCAGCCAATTAAGCAGCGTGGAGCGTAGGTTACCAGTTGGATGGGTGACCGTTTTGCGCGCCTTGGCTCAGTAACAGTTTCCCCAGTTCACCCACTGTAAATGGGTACCTGCTCTCTTAGGGTCAGGGAAGGTAAAGCACGAGGGAGAGGAGATTGGGCGCCGCCCTCAATATGCTGGCCCCAAAAGAAGTGAGGTCTCTGACGCCTCGCTCCCCTACGACCTTATAGGTTTTTGGACTCCTTTTTCCTTTTCCTTTTTTTTACCTATTGCTATTCCCTGGCTACAGCTCTGAGACTTTCCTCTCTCTCTCTCTCTCTCCTCTCTCTCTCTCCTCTCGGGTGGCTTCCCTTGCTTGGCTACCACAGGAAGGAATTTTGAAAACAGTGAGTAATCTTGGCGTTATTTTGTATCAAAGACGTTCAATATGCCAGTGACCGGATTGCCTTCGCGCTTAGAGTGTGTTCTGAACACCTTTTTTGCGGAAATGTATCTAACGTCATTCAAGAAGACAGTAGGACGATCAAACTGTTATTGTTTGCGACTGACACCAACTGCCAACCGTTGCACACACTCCAACTGACAGTGCAGTGTATCGTAGGGAAAAGTCCAGCGCAAGTTGCCAGAGACAAAAGGAGGGCGGAGGTGCACAAGACATTGAGGACAGAGGAAGGAATGCAGGCAAGTTTTATCTTCACCTCCCTCAGGCCCCTTTCTCCCTACGCCACCCAGCCTGTACTATACAACACAGAATGTCACTGCACATGACACTTTCTATGCCACTGACACATACAACACGGCTCCATGTGTGGCGGAATGTGCACGTGCAGCACAGCAGGCCAGCCAGTCCCGTGATACAGTGTATGAGGCGGAGAATTCCTTGCTAGTGAAAACACAGCGCATGGATGTGCGTGTGAATGATGGTGATGATGGAGAGAAGGGTGATGACTGGAGTGAACAAACAGAAGATTATTCTGAAGAGACACTGGCAATGTCACAGACACCGACAGAACACACAGCAGATGAAGCTATGGCAGAAGAAAACGAGACAGTGACAGGGAGAGGTTGTGATGTGGAAGATACGTCGTCAGTCAAAGTCAAAGCAAACCAACCAACAGTCTAGTGACCATTGCAGACAAGCCATTGAGTGTATTGAAAAGATGCAAAGGGACATGCGTAGAATGAGCACCAGCTTTAGTTCAAGAGAAGACAGACTCAAATCCGGCAAAAGGCCAACAGGAAACCTGTCTACACCACCCGGCAAACAGCAGACATCGTGGCCACACCGATAGAGACACGGCTTTGACCACCTTCACCTTCCTCTTCAGGCAGTGATGACAGTGACAGTCGATATTATTGTTGTAATGTGACTATGAACATTACCGCGATCGGACTTCCATTCGCGAAGATCCTGTGAATGTAAATTGTTCATTGTGTATGTAATTTCGGAGCTTTCGATCCCCCTTCCCCATGTGAATGGGCCCAAAGCCTAACACATTAAATTATTTGTCATTGTCATTGTCATTGTCATTGTCTCCTCTCTCTCACTCTCTCTCCCTCTCTCCCTCTCTCCTCTCTCACCTCTCTCTCTCACCCTCTCTCTCTCCCTCTCTCTCTCTCCCTCTCTCTCTCTCTCCCTCTCTCTCTCTCTCTCCCTCTCTCTCTCTCCTCTCTCTCTCTCCCTCTCTCTCCCCTCTCTCTCTCCTCCCCTCTCCTCATCTCTCTCCCTCTCTCTCTCCATCTCTCTCTCCCTCTCTCTCTCCATCTCTCTCTCCTTCTCTCTCCCTCTCTCTCTCTCTCCCCTCTCTCCCCCTCTCTCTCTCTCCCTCTATCTCCCTCTCTCTCTCTCCCTCTCTCTCTCTTCTCTCTCTCTCTCCCTCTCTCTCTCTCCCTCTCTCCCCCTCTCTCTCTCTCCCTCCTCCCTCCCTCCTCTCTCTCTCTCACCCTCTCTCTCTCTCTCTCCCTCTCTCTCTCTCCCTCTCTCCTCCCTCTCTTTCTCTCTCCCTTTCTCTCCCTCTCTCTCTCTCACTCTCTCACTCTCTCTCTCTCCTCTCTCCCCTTCTCTCCCTCTCTCTCTCTCTCTCTCCCCTTCTCTCCCTCTCTCTCCCTCTCTCTCTCTCTCCCTCTCTCTCTCTCTCCCTCTCTCTCCCTCTCTCTCTCCCTCTCTCCCTCTCTCCCTCTCTCCCTCTCTCTCTCTCTCTCTCTCTCTCACCAACAGTAACATGAGGCCAAAGGTGAGCGTTTATCCACCAAGAAGGCAGCTACAATCCGACTTCAGGGATGACGTCTCAGCACAAACACCAGGTGCCATCCTTCCCTACCGGCACTGGGGAAGGGATAGCCTGGTGGTTAGAACATTGCGCTCGCAATCTGACGACCCGGGTTCGATTGCCGTTCAAGGGGATATTTTCCCCCTGGAGTTAACATCGGTGCAGATTCCACTCTCCCAAAAAGTCCTTCGGATGAGACTGTAAACCGAGGGCCCCGTGTGCGAACGCACGCAGAACACCTTGCGAACACGTTAATCCTGTTCCGCTTTTCGTAAGTGTAGGCCATTGTGTGCCGGTGGGAACAGATGACAAATTTATAAAAACCACATACACACGAGGACTGGATGTAAAAAAGCAAGCAAACGCGAGTGTGTGTGTGTGTGTGTGTGTGTGTGTGTGTGTGTGTGTGTGTGTGTGAAGCTATGCGTATGTGTGTGTGTACGCGCGTGCGTGTGTGTGTGCGAGCGTGTATGCGTGCATGCGTGTGTGTGTACACGTTCTCAAATGTGCTGCCTTTGCTCTCTTTAGGCCTATCAGTCCATTGGCGGTCTGGTGGCTCGTGATCAGAAAAACGAAATCATAATGACCATCACACATTAGCAAATAGAAATCATAATGACCATCACACATTAGCAAATAAAATCAGAATGACCATCACACATTAGCAAATAGAAATCATAATGACCATCACACATTAGCAAATAGAAATCATAATGACCATCACACATTAGCAAATAGAAATCATAATGACCATCACACATTAGCAAATAGAAATCATAATGACCATCACACATTAGCAAATAAAATCATAATGACCATCACACATTAGCAAATAGAAATCATAATGACCATCACACATTAGCAAATAGAAATCGTAATGACCATCACACATTAGCAAATAGAAATCATAATGACCATCACACATTAGCAAATAGAAATCATAATGACCATCACACATTAGCAAATAGAAATCATAATGACCATCACACATTAGCAAATATAAATCATAATGACCATCACACATTAGCAAATAGAAATCATAATGACCATCACACATTAGCAAATATAAATCATAATGACCATCACACATTAGCAAATAGAAATCATAATGACCATCACACATTAGCAAATAAAATCATAATGACCATCACACATTAGCAAATAGAAATCATAATGACCATCACACATTAGCAAGTAGAAATCATAATGACCATCACACATTAGCAAATAGAAATCATAATGACCATCACACATTAGCAAGTAGAAATCATAATGACCATCACACGTTAGCAAATAAAATCATAATGACCATCACACATTAGCAAATAGAAATCATAAATGACCATCACACATTAGCAAATAGAAATCATAATGACCATCACACATTAGCAAATAGAAATCATAATGACCATCACACATTAGCAAATAGAGATCATAATGACCATCACACATTAGCAAATAGAAATCATAATTACCATCACACATTAGCAAGTAGAAATCATAATTACCATCACACATTAGCAAACAGAAATCATAATGACCATCACACATTAGCAAATAGAAAGCATAATTACCATTACACATCAGCAAAAAGAAACCATAATTACCATCACACATCAGCAAAAAGAAACCATAATTACCATCACACATTAACAAAAGAAAGCATAATTATCATCACACATTAGCAAAAAGAAACCACAATTACCATCACACATCAGCAAAGGAAACCATAATTACTATCGCACATAAGGAAAAGGAAACTATTACCATCACACATTAGCAAATAGAAACCATAGTTATCATCACACATTAGCAAAAAGAAACTATAATTACCATCACAAATTAGCAAATAGAAAGCATAATTACCATCACACATTAGCAAAAAGAAACCATAATTATCATCACACATTAGCAAAAAGAAAGCGTAATTACCATCACACATAAGCAAAAAGAAAGCATAATTATCATCACACATTAGCAAAAAGAAAGCATAATTATCATCACACATTAGTAAAAATAAATCATAATTATCATCGCACATTAGAAAAAGAAACCATAGTCATCATCACACATTAGCAAAAAGAAACCATCATTAATTATCATCACACATTTGCAAAAAGAAAGCATAATTACCATCACACATCAGCAACAAGAAACCATAATTATCATTACACATTAGAAAAAGAAACCATAGTCATCATCACACATTAGCAAAAAGAAACCATAATTATCATCACACATTTGCAAAATGAAAGCATAATTAGCATCACACATTAGCAAAAAGAAAGCATAATTAGCATCACACATTTGCAAAAAGAAAGCATCATTATCATCACACATGAGCAAAAAAGAATGAGAATCTGAACATTATGGTTTCTGATGTTCGATCCCACATCCATCATAAGTATTTTCATCATTTACAAATTTATACAGATGGATCACGTCTGGATAATCAAGAAACAGGTTCAGCTTTTGTTATACCATCTTTAAAAATTGAAAAATCATTCTATGTTGGTAAACATCATTCAATTTTTACGGCGGAATTAGTAGCAGTCTTAATGGCTCTAAATTATGTTCTTGATTTGCAATTGTGTATATTTCAAATCCTTATTTGTGTTGATTCTAAGTCGGTATTGTATGCTTTAAAATCCTTGTGGTACAAAAAATCTTCAAATATTGCATTAGAGATTAATCATGTCATACACCTTTTAACCTTAAAGGGCACAAGTGTCACTTTCTGTTGGGTGCCTTCACACAGTGATTCTTTCCAAATGAGTGGGCTGATAGAGCTGCTAAAAGAGGTGCAAAGCATGAACGGAAATCAGCAACATTGCACGTGCCTTTATCATTACAAGAGGCTACCACTTATTAGAACAAACATCATGGAATAAGGTCACAGAAACGTATCACCTAAAAGAGAGAGTTTCTAAACAAATCTGTCATCAAAACTGATAAAGAGAGGGTCGTGAGCCAGCCTAAGGCTTGCTCAAATATCTCCACAGCAAGAAGAGTGAATAGTTTGTTTTATAGAAAAAACTAATGCATTCGTAACCAAATTCAGTAGAAACAGTAAATGTCTATGTGGTGAGAATATTTCTAATACTCATATAATATTTGAATGTAAGAATACGAAAGCTTTTTTTACCTCAATTTTCTGAAAACTCCCTTAGAAGCATATTCAATAATTTGAATTTGGCATTTGATATTGCAAAAGGTCTCTGGCATAGTCCTATAGGACATTTGTTATAGTTTCATTAACGTTAATCACTTTTTATGTTTTTTGTTTCGGTGATGTTTTTGTTTTTTTTAAATACTTTTTATTGTATCTTTTCCTTTGCGCGGTTTCTTTTCATGATTAGACTACTTTTCCCCCCTCGCATTTTTCAGTAGGGCCTCTACAACCACCTCAATTATCATACACCCCTTGTATACATTTTTTTTTTCTTTCTCGTCTAATATCACTGTGAGTGAACAGACGTAAAATCGAAGACAACAACAACAACAACATGAGCAAAACGAAACCATAATTACCCTCACATATTAGCAAAACAAACCATGATTATTCAGGAAATAGCAGTAGTATATATAAAAAAGAAATACCACAACACGCACGCACACACGCATGCTCGCACGCACGCACGCGAACACACAACACACAACACTTTCATTATGTACATATTTATTCTGAAAGGATCACGCCTTGATAATCAAGAAACCCCGGTTCCGCTTTTGTTATACAGCATTAAAGTTGAAAAATCGTTTTATGTTGGTAAACATAATTCGATTTTCACAGCGATACTCGTGGCAATTATTTTTGATGGCTCTAAATTATTATGTTGATTTGCCATTGAGTATATTTCAAATTCTTCTTTGTGTTGATTCTATAATCGGTATTATATGCTTTAAAAATCTCCATGCATAAAAAACCTTCAATTATTGCACTAGAGATAAGGCATGTCATACACATTGTGTGAACTATGCTATACTGTATGCGCTAGGTGAATAAGTTAACTTTTTGTTGGTGCCTTTCCATAGTGGATTTCTTACCAAATAAGTGGGCTGAAAGAGCTGCCTATAAGAGGTGTAAATAAACATGAGACGGGGAATTCAGAAGAATTGCATGTTACCTTATAAAAACTGGTTTTCTTGATTTGGTGAAGTTATTTTTTGCCTATGTATACTATTTTTCCTCTTGTAGACTTTGTAGATTGTTTTTTGGACATTACTACCACCTCAACTTCCATGCATCATTTTTATCCCCGTCTATATCAATGAGCTGAACAGACGTAAAATCGAAAGACAACAACAAAAACTACAACAACAACAACAACAAACAACAACAACAAACACACAAAGAAAACAGGGTCTGGAAACCTAGTAAACAAAAATTTATCGCACTTTTGAATATGATTTAACAAAGGTTCATGGATCAACTACAAAAACCAAAACCACAAAAAAAACAAACAAAAATCGCAAAGAACAACAAAGAAACCTCCTCAAAGCCAGTCTCCCCCTCCAACCCGCGAAAAAACAGAAAAGAAGATCCCAAACGAAAGAAGCCCAAAGTAAAAATTATAACTTGCCCCCAATTCCTTTACATATACCCCCCTGGAAGATTGAATGGCATTATATTTTGCCTAGGATCATCGCTTGAGATGGGTTGGGCGGTTACAGTTACATGCCATATATTATTATTATTATTTATTATTATTATTATTCCTTCGGATCAGACTATAGACCGATGGCACCGTGTCTGCGATCGCATGAGAACATCTTGCGCAACGTTTAATTCCTGTTCCGCTTTTCGATAAGAGTAATAATAATAATAATAATAATAATATATGGAATTTATATAGCGTGATATCTTGTAAAAACAAACAAATCGAAGCCCTTGCCACTCATTAATTTACAGGGCATGCAACTCTCCTTAAACATAATGAGCAAAGATTTCTAAATCCATGCGCGGCATACGCACGGCACACGGCACGCAACTCACTCACACTCACACAACCACCTCCACCTCACACCACCCACCACCACCACACCCCACACACACACCACACACACTCACACACTCATCACGAAACAACACTTAGAAGGTGAAGATGCTGTTGAAAAATTAGGGACCCCCCCCCCCCCCCCCCCCCCGATATGTGGGGGGAACAGTCTAGTAAGGAAATAAGTGTGTTTGAGCTGGATTTGAAGGGTTTCAGTGATGACTCGCGCTTTTGTCGAAGTGAAAGATGGGAGGTCATTCCAGGTTGGATGGACCTGAAAAACACCCCGAGAAGGAGCGACGGCAACAGGTGGATTTGTTCTTGATATGGGTGTGTGTTCGAAAGCACAAAGTAATATGCGGGGCCTTCTGCTGGTCTGACGAAGGGAAACGGGGATGGAGTGCTACAGGTGAGATGTTGAAGACAGTTACTTCAGTGTTATTGTAGGGTGCAGCGAGTTGTAGGTGAATTGATTACAGAGGGTTAATGATTTTTACACAGTTTCTTGTGGAGACAGGCAACCAGTGATGAGCGAGAAGATAGCATGAAGAAGGTGTGATGTGTTCAGATATTTTTTCTTTTCTTTATTTAGTAGGAACTGTCGAGATGCTAGTGGTTTGTATGGTTGAAGAGTCAGGTTGGTTAGATGATGCTGGTTATGGCCAGCCAAAGAGGATTTTACAGAGTAGTCATTCTAAAACGTGATAGAATGTATGAGAGATGTGACAGCTTGGGATAGTTTTTGCATATCCTAGTGGACACTGATATTGCGGAATAATCTGCGCTTATGCGCCGTAAGTGATGTTTAGAAAGACTGGCAGGTATGGGTGTTGAATTTTTTAATTAGTGAGTGTGTTGTCATGAAACTACTCCTAAATACTTCACTAGAGTTGGACATAGATCTGACCGTGTATTGAACGTATTCTATTGAAGTTCTTTGTGATAGAGGAAAGTTCAAAGTATGTTGGTCTCATATGAAGAATGGCTTCGGTTTTTTTATCGGAATTAAGTTGTAAACTTGTTCTGAGTCCATCCAGTTTTTGAAGTGTCTTTGAAGGCAATATACCTAGGTCATTTTTGTCAGGATGGAAGGCACAAAAGTTTTCAACAGTATCGCTGCACTTGCACTGTAAGCTGGTATCATCGTGCTTTGAGTTGATGATCAATAGTGTGTGGTTGTTTATTATATGTGGAGAGTGGAGGCAAGTGTAGAGAGTAAAGAGAACAGGGCCATGGACTGTTCCTGCGGGACTCCACATTACCATTTTGAAGGTTTTGATTGAATTTTGTTTTACAATAACTATATGGACCGGTTCTGTGAGGTTATGAAGTAAACCAGGTGAGGGCCTGTATTTGTGCCATTAATACCAAATACATATTTTGGATGGCGAGAAAAAAGGCGAGAGAAAGAAGAATTGAGTGATCTTTGGTTTCTAGGCTGTGCAGTTAATGTCAAGAAGAAGAGTGAGGGGGGGAAGGGAGTTTTTCCTGCCATCAGAAGCAAGAGTAGAAGTGTATCTAAAAGTAATGGACCCTTGGGGTGGTTTTACGGGTGCTGTGGTTGGGGCGATCCAGGCACAGACTGGATATATGTGGGGAAAAGAGATCGTTTGGATGAAAGGTGAATGTTGAGTGTTTGTGAACAACTTTTCTAGTATTTAGAGAACAAAAGGGTTAAAGTTTGAGACAGGGACCGATCATTATTGGAATGTTGGGTCCCGCAAGGTAGGAGTACTTTTTCAGTTAGAGGTGTGGAATATTGCTGTTCTAAGAGTCTAATGGGAAATTTCCTGATCACAAGAGATGAGTTTTACTATTTTAGTGATAAATATGGCAAAGGTTGTTGGACAGATTGTGAGAAAACGGAGCGAAAAAAGGAGCTAGGTATGTGTTCATAGGGTAGCATGTCTTTATAGTCATTTCGGTCCTCAGAATTGTCATGATTCTTTTTCACTGTGGGATGGAAGGAAAAGAGAGGAGTGCCAGTGAATGGGGGTCAGGATGGAGGGCAGGCTGAATTGAGGGTTTGATCAAGTTGTGGAGCGTAATGTTTCGAACTTTGTTCTGAAAAGAAGGCAGGAAAATATGGTTGGAAGTTCAGACAGGCTGTGGGGTGTTAGGCATGATAGACAGGAATTTGTTTTTGCGAGATCCAAGGAGATTATTTGAGATGGTAAGGAATTAAAAAAAAAAAAAAGAGATTTTATGGATTGTAGACTCAGTGGAATTTGGGGAAGTGTAGTTTCAGTCTGTCTTTGCCTGAATGGAATATTTAAGGTTTGAGTTGTCTTTGTTTTTTTTGTTTTCGGAATATGCTGTTTGTTGATTTCGGTTTGTGACTTCCGCCACTTTGCGTTCTATTGCCGGCGGTTTTGCGCTCGCTATCAGTTGTCTTGGGTATACTCATGGCGCAACAGGGTCTGTCAGGGAGGAGATCGTTCAGTAGGTTGGGTGCATGTCATTCAAGCTAGTTGGCGGAGATTTAGTGTTATAGTGATCAGAGAGGTCAGTGTGTAAGATGTTTGGAAAAACGTTCGGAAGCTTGGGAAGAGTGGGTGGTATGTCTATGAGCCTAAGATTGAGAAAAGCAGTAACATATTTTTCTTTGTCCTGACTGGTTTTGTTGATGTTGAGATTGGAAAAGAAATGGCGGCGGACAGTTTCAGAATGATGCAGTTCGTCGTGTGAAAGAATACTGATGTGGTAAAGATTGAATGAGCATTAGTAATCAATCTAGACTGTTAAATATTTTGACCTAGTTCTGTGCGTTGCTTCGTATACCAGTTTTGAGGAGAGAGAGAAGGTTTGGGACAGAGAAAGAGGAAAGGACGTTTGAATATCTGGAGAATGATTGGGTTGTCGACCGAACGAAAAATGGAAGTTGAAGTCACCAAGAATTATAACGTTTAGTGAGGGAGAGAGGCTGCTGTATACGTGGTCGAGGACCGTTAATCTACACATACAGTGACTGGATATTTCTTGGTGAAACGAGTGAAGATGTTAGGTTGTTTTTACCGGCTGGGAGGTGGTCGGTAATGGCTTGCATATATTTATAGAGTGGCCAGGTTGGTTGAGATTGATTTCGCAAACTTCAAAAGATCATGTGGGAATTGAAGGTTGTGGGACTGACAAGAACAAGAAAGAGATGGTTCTCTATAGGTCTTTGAGAATGATGGCAATCCCTCCTCATCGAGTGAGTCGGGCGGAATGAAGAAATGGTTTTATATCCAGGTGAGGAGTCAGCTGTTTTATTTTTGGCTTCAATGGCCATGTGGTTTAAGGCCAAGTTTCGGTGAGAAGGTTAATGACAAATGTTTTTTTTTCAGTGAATGAAATCAGTTAATGTTGGCGGCTTTTCCATTTTGGACAGACGGGACACAGACTGCAATTGGAACAACTAAACTTGAAGGAGATCTGAAGGAGGTGGAAGAGGTGAAGGTGTTGGTAATGTGGTGAGTTTGGGAAAAGCTTCAGAGGAAAGAGGACGAAGGAGCCTATGGTCGGAAGATGCGGCTAGGCGAGAACCAGACATGGAGTACCTTTGGATGGTGAATCAGGCATAGTATAGTAGTAAGATAGCGCCGTTGTGTGCCGGTCCCGGTGGGATCAAGATGACAAAATTTACAAAACCGCAATAACACGGGGCTATGGATGTTAAAAAGCACATGATGTGCCTATATTCATTAACTCTCGATTTAAAATAAAAATTTTTTTTATAATAACATGTCATCCTGAGCGATTTGATTTGTTGTTATAAGATTCAGCGTATATAAATCCATAACATGTTTACTTTTTATTATTAATATTGATATTCATTATATTATTATTATTATTAGTATTAGTTTACGGTCACAGGGGAAAAAATTATGGGGGGTTGTATCCCAACCTTTGTATGGTGTCTTCTTCATTTTTCGCATTGATTTGACATTGTTTTAAAGCAATTCTATTCCAGCACATTACGATACAATGGAATGCAATTCAATCAGTAACTTTAAAAGCACAATTCAGTCCGATTCAATTAATGTTGCAAATACAGTACAACTCAAAAATCACACTAAACTTTAATACACTGTGTGTGTAATGTGTGGTGTGTGTGTGTGTGTGTGTGTTTCTTGTGTGTGTGTGTTGTGTGTGTGTGTGTGGTGTTGTGTCGTATTGTGTGGGCGGCCGAGTGTGTGCGTTTACATAGGCTCACCATCCCAAGCAAAAAAACAAAATGTGTGTGTGTGCCGCACGTGATAGTTTGGGTTTTGTGTGTGTGTGATGTGTGTGTGTGTGTTGTGTGTGTGTGTGTGTGTGTGTGTTGTGTGTGTGTCGTGTGTGTGGATTGTCTGTCTTAATATTTACAGTATGCTTGCATGACAGTTTTAAATACAAGTTTCTGGAGAAAATGGAAACATATCTTTTCCCCTTTTCTCTTTCTTTATCTGTGCTTCTAAATTGTAGAAAAATAAAAGTGGTTTTCTTCTTTGATCATGTTTCCTTTTTAGGGTTTTTTTTGGGGGGTAGTTGGTGTTTGGTTTGGTTTTTGGTTTTGGACTTTTTTTGTGATGTAAAGATGTATCAAAACATAAGTGGAAAAAAAAAGCAGAATATCGTGAACTGCTGCAAACAAGACACCCTGCCTCTCAAAAAGAAAAGAAAAGAAAAGGAAAGAGAGGAGGAGGAGAGAGAGAGAGACGAAGGATGAGAGATGTAGAGAGAGAGAGAGAGAGAGAGGAATTGGGAATGAGGGGATCGGAGACTTATGATGAGGGAGCTCGGAGCGATGAGTAGATGAGGACGACGTGTTTTGGATGGATTGACAGGAGATTTGAGATGAAAGTGGAGGAGTGATCGAGAGAGGAGTATGAGAGGGAGGGAGAGGGGAATGGGGTTGGAGTAGAGACGTTGAGATGAGGTGAGAGATGAGATAACGAGAGGGAGAGGAGAGGATTGGTGAGGGAGACGAGATGAGAGGGAGCGAGAGAGGTGGGGAGGGAGAGGTCGGATGAGAGAGAGAGAAAGAGAGAGAGAGGAGGTGATTAAAGGTGATCGGAATATTTATATTGTTATTACCACATTCAAGTCATCTAGAGGTACACTCTTGAATGAATTCGGGCTGCTCTCTCTGGGGAGAACGCGTTTCGACACAAGAGAAAGCGCCACCCCTCCGTATGTTTTAAAAATATTTTTCATGTCTGTCTGTATTTGTAATTGGTATATGTTTCCCTGTAAAAGTGGCTTTCTTTTAAAAACATTATTTGTCTAGGGTTGCGGTGGTGTTTTCTTTTACGTGCACTTATAAATAATGTAGTGTACACACGGGATCTCGGGTGTATCGTCTCATCCGAAAAAAGACTAGCACCCAGACCACACTCGTGTGGTGCTGATAGATGGGGGGACGAAAAAGTTTCAGGATCCTAACGGGGATAAATACCACCGCACATTCCAAACCCGACTGTTCTGTTGGCTTTTCTAGGCAGGTGCGGTTAAAAACCCTCTAGAACCGATCCCTTCGAGCTAATTCCACAGAGATGTACAATTTATCTCCCCTGCCCGCATCCCCGAGTTGGGAGTTCCACGTTCACAAGTTCAATGGTTTTCAATTCACAATGTTTTGTTTCCATGGACTTCTTTTTGATGCTACAGATAAACAAAAAATAATATTGTATCTTGATTATCAGTGCTCAAATGACGGGTGGAGAGGTTTGACAGGGGTGGCGTCTCTAACCTATAAGGTTGTAGAAGGAGCGACTAGGCACTTCAGAAACCTCAGCTTCTCTAGGGGCCTTGCTCATATTGAGGGAGGGCCCTCTCCTCTCCCTCGCTGGCTTTACCTTTTCCCTGACCCTAAAGAGGGCGGTACCCAGTTACAGCTGGCGTGAACTGGGGGGTGGTATGTATGAAGCATGGCGCGCAAACGGTCACCATCCAAGTGGGTAACCCGCTCGGATGACTGTGCTTTAACTTGGCTTGGGGTGGGAAAGGAGTGCTCCGACCACTCTCTGTAAAACTAAGTACACAAAAGTCGATAATAATGGACACTGAATCGTGGACTGGTTTACACTTGTATCGGGGGTGGTTGATGCACCCGTGATGTGATGGATCATCACTGTGTACTTTCGGGAAGTGTACAGTAGGTATTGAAGTGATGAGAGTGAGAGGAAGAGGGGAGAAGAGATGAGAGAGGAGAGGTGATGACTCGAGGAACTGAGGGAGATGAAGTTGAGAGAGGCGGGAGACGGGGTGGTTCGGAGTGCGTCGAGCGAAGTAGGAGGAGAGAGAGAGAGGAAGGAGAGGGTTCGAGGAGATGGAGTCTGGAAAGGAGAGTGGAGAGGGGATAGTACTTAGAGATTCGATGACGACTGAAGTGAGACGAGGGAGTGGGAGAGTGGGAGACTTGTGGTGAGTGCGAGAGTAGATTAATAAAAATTCTTTTCTTTTTTTTTGAGGATATGGAAATAAGCACTTGTGTGATTTTTTGCACCAGTACCAGGTGTGTATGCAGTTTTTGTACATTGTTGCATCCGCTTCCATACGCACAACAATGGACTACTCGTACGTAATCAGACGGAAAGGGAAACGGTGTTTTGAAACGTCTGTGCGCAAGATGTTTGCGTGCGTTTCGCACAGGGTCCTCGGTTTTATAGTCTCATCCGAAAAGGACTTTTGGGGAGATGAAGTGGAGTCTAAACTGATGTAAAACTCCAGGGGAAAATTTGCCCTTGAACGGGAATTCGAACCCGGGGTCGTTAAAAGAAGGATTGCTGAGGCGCAGATGTTATAACATAGGCTATTCCGGAGGGATGGACGAGCGTGAGAGTGAGAGAGAGGGTGACGTGAGAATGGAGGTCGACGAGGTATGATGAGATGTGGAGAAGATTTGGATGGTGGTATATATTATGTTGGGGGATGCGTGATAGGAGTTTTTGTTATTTTGGAACGAGTGGTCGACGGAGTCAGAAGATGAAAGAGCAGAGAGTGAATGAGGATGGGGGGGGGGAGAATTAGCCGGAGTGTAGGAGAGAGGTGAAGATGGTAGATTGAGATGGATTGGATGGTGAGTGCTGGATGGATGTGGAGTTTCTTGGAGGGGATGGTTTGAGAGGAGATAGAGGAGATGGTTGGTGGTTGAATGAATGAGAGAGTGTTTTCTGTTGAGAGACGTTGGAGAGAGAGAGAGTGGATGGAGAGACCTGAGATGTATTGCGAGAGAGAGAGGGAGAGAGAGAGAGGGAGAGACAGAGGGTTGATAGGGGAGAGTGGCTTCGAGGGGAGAGAGGGGAGGGGATGGAGCAGAGACGAAGAGTGAGTGGGGAGAGAAGAAGATAGAGAGGTGGGGCGAGTGAGTGAGGAGCGAGAGGAAGAGATGATGATAGAGATAGAGACGGTTGATGGATGAGTGTGAGAAGAACGAGATTGATAGGAGAGTAGATGAGAGAGGGAGAAGAGAATGTGGGTATAGAGGGCGATAGAAGAGAGAGAGCGAGTCTGACGAGGAATGTGTCAGATTGGAAGACGGAGATCTTTGGGAGAGGGCGAAGAGAGCTTGAGAGAATTCTGTTGAGAGAAGACGTGGTGACTGATCAAACCAAAAGGGAAACGGTGTTTTAACGGCTTGGGGAAAGCGTGCTCGACACTGAAAACTAATCCAAAAGACAAATAATGGACATGAGTAAACAGGTTTCAAAGTTGGGGGGGTTGAAAAGCCCCCGAGGCGCAATTTTTACTTTCCGGGGGAAGTGGGAAAAAAGGTTCTGAATGATGAGAAGAGAGAGAGAGGATAAAAGGGGTTTAAAAAAAAAAGGAGAGAGGGGGAGAGAAGAGAGAGAGAGAGGGGAAAGGAAAAAAAAAATTCCTTTTTTAAAAGGAAATAATTGGAAAAGGGACTTGTGTGTTTTTAAAAAAAAAAAGGGGGTTTTGGTTTATGTTTTTTTTTTTTTCGGGGTTTTTGGGGAAATTCCTTTTTCCAAAAAAAGGGGGAAAACGGGTGGGGAAAATTTTTGGGGGGGGAGGGGTGGAAGCAGGGGAAGATTTTGGGGGGAAAGGAAATTAAATTTTATTTCCCAAAAAGGGGAAAAATTTATTTAAAAAAGGAAAGGAGAGAGAGAAAAAAAAAAGTTCCTATTATGATGGGAGAAATGACCCAAAAACTGAATAAGACATCAACCATGGATTTCACATGGGAAAACAAAACCCAAAAAGAAAAATTGTAACTTAAAAATAAATAAAACAATCTTTCAAAAATATAATTGCAAAAGGCAGGGGATTTTTATGTCGTCTTTTCTTTGTTTTTTGCGTCTTTTTGCTTCTGCCCTGTTCTCTGACCACCCACTCCTCTCTCTCACTCTTTTTAAATTTTGAAATTGAATGGATTTGCGTTTTTAAAAAAATTTTTTGACCAATTTATTAAAGGGTTTTTGATTTGCCTCGCATTACTTTCATTTTTAAAAAGACTTTAAGGATGTGAATTATTTGTCCATTTTTTAGAACAGTTTACAGAAGAAAAAGTACACTTTGCTAACTGCCCCCAGCTTTTTAAAAGAACTAGGGAAAAGAAGAAGAAAAACAATAAAAAAAAAAGAAAAAAATGCAAAAAAATTTAAAAGAAGAGAAAAAAAAAGAGGGAAAAGAAAAAAAGAAGGGAAGAAGAAGAAGAAGAAGGAAGAAAAAAAGAAAAAAAGAAGAAAAGAAGAAAAGAAAAGAAGAAGAAGAAAAAAAAAGAAGAAGAAGAAAAGAAGAAGAAAAAAAAAAAAAGGGGGAAGAAGAAAAAGAAGCGAAGAAAAGAAGAAGAAGAGAAGAAAAAAAAAGAAAAAAAAGAAAAAAAGAAAAAGGGGAAAAAAGAAAAGAAAAAAGAAGAAAAGAAGAAAAAGAAAAAAGGGGGAGGGGAAGAAGAGGAGAGGACGAAGGAGAAAAAAAGAAAAAAAAAGAAGGAAAGGAAAAAAAAAGAAAAAAAAAAGACCCCCGACGAGGGGAAGACAACAAACAAACAAAGGGAAAAAACAAAAGAAAAAGAACAACACAAAAACCCAAAAAACAAAAAAAACCAAACAACAAAAAACAAACAAACAACAACAACACAACACACAACCCAACCCCAAAAAGACAGACAGACTTTCACACACAAAAAAAAGGTGCACGTAATACCATAAAACACCCCTTGAAAATTTAGTTACGTCCCCTGAAATTTTTCCCCCAAGGAGAAAAAAAAAACCTTTTCTTTTTCCCGGGCCCCCATGATGATACGGACCATTTTGCAAAAATTTGGGCCCTGTAATACCAGCAACTTTCTTCAATTCGGCCCTTTTAGCCCCCGTGATAAAACCCAAAATTTCCCTTTAGGGGTGAGCGTAACAACCTTAGTTTGGGGGTTTTATATAAAGTTGGGGGGTTTCGAATCTTGGCAGCGCATGGCATGTATAAATTAAGGTTCGGGATTTTGTACGATCCCCAAACAAATTATTAAAAGGGTAGACCCGCAGTTTTTTTGTTTTTTTCGTGCATTGTGCATTCACTGATTTAAAAAATTTCCCCCCGGGGGAATGCCGGGGGGGGGGGGGGGGGGGGGGGGGGGGGGGGTGGGGGGGGGGGGGGGGCTGTCAGTAAAATAGACCCCACCTTCTGGAATATTGAAAGGGAATTTTTCCCCTCTTTTATCCCCTTTTTTTTCGGGCTTGTTCCTTTTTCTTTCGTCACCTTCTTTTTTCTTTTCTGCCTTCTTGGGGCCATTCTCCCGCCTTTCCCCGAAAGATTTAAAAAATACCCAATTCTCCTTGGGCCGAAAGTCGGGTGTGTGGCCTACTTTTCAGGCCCCTGAACGGCAGCACGACGCAAATTTTCTCATATAGCAGACGCAAAAATTGCTGTTTGAGCGTTTTATGATGAAAAAAAGAATGAGCAAAAATTTCACTTTTAAAATTCCCAAAGATTTGTTTTGTTATAAACGAATGAAGGAAAAAATACACTTTAAATATCCCATACTTCTCGCCAGCTTTGGTGGGTTAAGAAGATACATAAAAAAAAGCCCCCTGAAAAATATTCGGAAAGGAACAGACTCCTTTTAGGTTCAAAAGTTGTCAAGGACACGGGCCCCGACAAAAAAATCAGTCTTTGTCTGGCTATAATTAAAGGGGGGGACCGGGGGAAACTCATGGGCGAGCAATCGTTTTTCCCCAATAAGGGGAAACGCTCGGCGTGATTACCCCCCTTGGGGGAAGGGTGACCGTTTGTTCCCTTGTTTCAGTACAATCCCTCAGCGTAAATGGGGACCTGCCCCTTTTGGGTCAGGAAAAGGGAAAAAAAGCGAGGGGAAGAGGGGTGGACGCCGCCCTGAATTTGTGGGGGCCCCCGAGAAATTGGGTTTTCTGACGCCTCGCCCCCCACACCACTAAAAGGGACAACCTTTAACCTTTAAAAAAATTATTGGGTAGAAAGGTAGTGTTGGTCTTCTCCTGTGCTTTTTTCCCCTTTCAGGGGGTCTGCCCGCTGGGCAACCGACACCCTTTTCCCACTTAAAAGGGAGCTCATTTAAAAAGGTTTAATAAAGATTTTCAGATTTGCTTGAAAAAAGACAGAAAAATGGCTGGATAGGCAGAAAGAAGCCAGGGAGAAGAGAGGGGAAGAGAGAGAGAAAGAGAGAGAGAGAGAGAGAGAAAGAAGAGAGAGAGAGAAGAAAAAGAAGACAGAAAGAAAGAAAGAGACAGAAGAAGAGAGCAGAGAGAAGAAGGGGGCAGGAAAAAGACAGAGGAAGACAGAAAAAGAGAAAAGGGGCAAGGGGCAGACAACAGAGAGAAAAAGAAAAGGGGCGGGGGAGGAAAAGAGAAAAACAGAGGACAGAGAGAAGAAAGGAAGAAAGAATGAATGAAAGAATAAGAATGAAGAATGTACAAAGTGAATGAATGGATAAGGATGGATGAAAATCTTAATTTTTCAAAGGTTACAGACAAGCATTCAATACATTTTTTTTCTCCGGGGCCCCTTGCCTTTCTTTGGACTATCCCCTCCAAAAAAAAAATCCCCCCAACCCAAAAAAACCCCCCCCTTAAACAAAACAAAAACCCCCCAAACCCACCAATATCAGAAGGACTAAACAAAGCCAAAATCAAACAAAAACCAACAAACCAACAAACAAAACCCCAAGACCAAAACAGACCCCAAATCAAATAAACAATATACAACTTCCTTCCCCACAAAACCACCACCACAAAAAAGTCAACCATGATTTAAAGAAAGATTATAATATATATATATATATATAAAATATATATATATATATTATATATAATAGATATATATAATCCTAGTAATGTAATCTATGTATGTATCTAGTATCTATTGTATCTATGTATCTATCTATCTATCTAACCATCTATCTAGCATCTATCTATCTATCTACTATCTATATTCAAACAAAACACATAATACCCAAACTGGATACATTGATAATCCTCTTAACAAAAGAGATAATAATATATATTGTATTCAACAAACACGTAATCGCCAACTGACCCAATATGACTGTCAAAACAGACACATTGATTATAAATCAATCCAATTAGATAGCGAGAAATAGAGCGGATACAGCAGAAAAGAGGACAACCCAACAAGAAATGAATATGAAGGAGAGAGAGAGAAGAGAGAGAGAGAGAGAGAGAGTAAAGGAGGGAGGGGAGAGAGTGAGGGGAGGAGAGGAAGAAAGTGAGGGAGAGTGAGGGAAGGAAGAGAGAGAGTGAGGTAGGAGAGAGAAGAGAGAGAGCGTGAGGGAGGGGGAGAGGAGAGAGGGGGGAGAGAAGGGAGAGAGAGAGTGAGGAGGGAGAGAGAGGAGAAGGAGAAAGAGAGAGAGAGAAGAGAGAAGAGAGAGAGAGAGAGAGAGAGAGAGAGAGAGAGAGAGAGAGAGGAGAGAGGAGAGAGAGAAGACAATGACCAAATTCTTTTATTTCGAACAATGAATAAGCACCCATGTGCTTTTTACATCCTGTACCCGCCCTTAGGATACATTATAAGATAATAAAAAAAATAAAATAACCCAATAACCATACACTCACACAGTGGAAAGGAAAGAATACACACACACAAAACACAAAAGAAAGAGAGAGATAGAGAGAGAGAGAGTAGAGAAAGAGAGAGCGAGAGAGAGAGAGAGAGGATTCGTTCGGATTCGGAATGTTATTCATGAAAGGCCATTGCCCCTAATGAAGGGGTAGAGTACACAGGTAAATATTAATGACATCACTAACATACACACACATTAACAGAACTTACCTAAGTCTGCAACTGAATCGTAATTTGAATGCCTTATATAAGTAGATCGAAACGCATTTCGGACCATATTTTCGTTCACAGATGACAAAAGTAAACACTGACGAAACTGGCAAGGTATTTGTAAAATTTCAATGTATATACCGTGCTCTTAGCTACTGAGAATAGGAGCAACCACAACAAAGAAATTTTTCAATCCTTCATTTCATTTACACAATGGACAAGTCAAATCCAATTCAGAAGAGTTTTGTTAGCGATTCGTGTGTACTAATTTCTGAAATGCCTAATCGAAACCTAGGTCATAATAAATTTCAATGTTTGTCTGATCCATTTCAGATTAGGTTGGCCTGTCAGGACACCACATAAAGTTCTATAGATCAAACTCTCACTGTTAGTTAACGTGGAAGTTCCCATTCTTGCCATCTGCGTAAGATAATGTTTTCTTTAACTGTATAAAAACTCTTTAACATTTTGAACACACTCATTTTCCCATACATACCCAAAACCATTTTCATATAATTCTACAACGAATATTTGATACCCAGTTCTTTTGGCCTCTTACATCCAACTCATATAGCATTTCATAAGCTTTCATTGGTAATACGAACATCTGCCATCAACTACTAATTTAACCAATAACGAATACAGCGTATAACAGAAGTTGAAATACATTAGGATTATCTGTTTGTTTCACCATAAACGAAGTCATTTGGGGTTCTCCTTTCCCAACCCCCACAGAAACTGTTTCATGCAAACAAATGTACTTTTCACCAAATGACGAGCTGCATTAACCAGGCCCCAAAGTTCTGCCTACCATAGAAAGCACTAGGTGCAACCGTGAATCAAACCGTTTAAAAGCAAGTCTATCTAACTCTGTTATTCCAGATCGAAGTTTTCCTCATGATGCACTGACAGCATTCTTGGCTATACTACTAAGTTTCGTTACATGCTAATGTGAAGCAAGTCTTGTAGAGGAAAATACACCTAAAGAGTTGTATGCATTTACCAACAGGGCCAATTCAACACCATGTATTTCCAGTTTCCTTTGCTGAGATATGGCACACCTTTTCTAAATACAATTATTTTATCTTTTCTAAGTTTACCGTCAAATCCATAAATGTGCTGCTTTTTGTAAACTATTATGCTTTTGTATCCTATTAAACTGTTCACATAGTAAAAAAACTAATCATCTGCTAAAGCAAAAGAATGAATGTCAAGATAATCGTTATTAAATAAAAGCCCATGTTTCCATTTTTAATAACCTCAGTAGCAATCTCATTGAGAATAAGGGAAAATAGAATTTGAACACAAACGTCACCTTGTTTACAACACCATAAGTACAACTAAATAAATCTGCCATTTTGAACCACATCTAACTTAACTTTCATCCCTATTGTACATACTTTGAGACAGTTAAACATTTTAACCCTTATTTTCCATTTTTTATGAGAATCTGCCAAAGAATACCCTATTTAAAGAATCAAAAGCCTTCTCAAAATCTAATGAAGGCTACATTAAATTTCCTGTTATCAACAAGAGAACTGTTTTTGAACAAAAGACGACAAAGTGAACATGGATTCAGTAGTTGAATAATTCCTTTTAAAACCACTTGATGTTTCTCCAGTGATATTGTGTTTCCTCAAAACCCATTCTTGTAAACGATGATTTTATGATTGGACTATAAATCTTACTACTAATAGATCACGTAAAGTAATGCCTCTATAATATTAGGGTTATTATTAGCACGCTTTTTTTGGACAAAGGAAGAACAATGCCTTCTGTCCAGTTGTTGTGGAAAAACACCTTTTTGAAAAAAAGCATTGAAAAACAATACAAAGAATTCTATAACATTGTCACCAATGAAATTTTAAACAATCTCCAATAATCCCATCTGACCAGCTGCTTCTGTTCTTTAGTATTTTCTAAATGCAACATGACCTGTTCTTTTGAAATTGTCGGTTAAAATAGTATCCGAGTCATCAGACTGTACATGATCTTCCACATGTGTGTTCCTTTTCATAGATATTTGGAAATGATGATTCATTTCCTCAATGTATAACTATACAAACATAATTTCCTCTTAAATGAACATTTGCGCCCCATTTGTCCAGTCTGCTTTGTGATCTCGAACTGATGGACAAGAGCCTTATCTAACAATCAATATTAGGTTGTTTTTTTCCTTGAGCTTTACATGTGTTTATACTCTCTCCTTCTGGCCCGCAAAATTCATGGCGCTACTAGCATCACTTGACTTCCAGCTACTTTAAAGAGTTACGTAGTTTTTCCTGGCCATTCTGCATTCACTATCATAACCATCATATCCACGTCGGTCTGTCTTGTCTCTAAATTGTTTTGTCATACAGCACATTTGTATCAACAATGTTGAAAACAGTTAATGCTTCGTCAATATTATGGTTCAATAAGGCTTACAGCTAGTTCTAACATTTTCTGAGTTTCCTCACTTTGCAGTAATGAAATAAAGGTTTTCCTGAGAGAGAAGAGAGAGAGTAGAGAGAGAGAGAGAGAGAGAGAGAGAGAGAGAGAGAGATAGAGAGAGAGAGAGAGAGAGAGAAGAGAGAGAGAGAGACGTTCGATTCGATTCGGCAGAGAAGGTAGAGAGACAACAGAGACGGACAGACAGAGAGAGAGAGAGATAGAGAGAGAAGAGAGAGAGAGAGAGAGAGAGAGAGAGAGAGAGAGAGAGAGAGAGAGAATTGACAAGCATCTTTAGTTCTCGTGCAATGAACACAGGAACATCCGTACAGAGGATTCTAACACACAAGATAGCTAGCTATATTCTAACACACAAGATAGCTAGCGATATCTAACACACAAGATACTAGCTAATTCTAACACACAGAATCTAGCTATATTCTACACAACACAAGATGCTAGCTCTATTCTAACAACATCAAGATAGCTAGCTGGATTCTAACGCACAAGAGAGCTAGTCTATATTCCCTAACACACAAGATAGAAGCTGGATTCTAACAACACAAGATAGCTAGCTATATTCTAACACACAAGATAGCTAGCTATATCTAACACACCAGATAGCTAGCTATATTCTAAACACAAGATAGCTAGCTATATTCTAACCACACAAATAAGCTAGCTATATTCTAACACACAAGATAGCTAGCTATAATTCTAACACACAAGATAGCTTAGCTATAGTCTAACACACAAGATAGCTAGCATATATTCAACACGCAAGACAGCTAGCTATAATCTAACACACAAGATAGCTAGCTCAATTCCTACAAACGAATGTTACTGATAAGAACAACAAAAAATGTATAAAATGAATATAATATATATTCATCTTGCTTTAGAACATATGTTGAAGGACCTGTGTGTATATCAACAGCTTTTACAGTGTATTTCTCATTCTGGTATTGACAGATATGACGAACAACTTCAGAAATGTTCTGTATTTTTTCTGTATAGTTTTCCAATGGAATGTTTCTGATTTTATTATATATATATATTGTTCACTTTTTTGACAGAGGCCATCGTGTCAAAAGTCAATTACAAGTTTGAGTTCTCTCTCTCTATCTCACATACGCAAACACACCCTCCCAACACGCACACACACACACCCACCGCACGCAAGCTACACGCGACGCACACACACAACACACACGCACACACACACAAAAAAGCCACACACACCACACACAGTGAAAACACACACGCACGCATACATTTGAAAATAAAAGTTTGACTTTGACTCATGCCCACACACCACACACACACAGACACACACACACAAATACACACACACAAAAACACAAACACACACATACCCCCCTCCCCTTCCCCCCAAAAAAACCCCAACCAACCCCACACACAACCCAACCCTCACCTCCCACCACCACCACCACCAAAACCACCACTCCCCCCCCCCCTACTCCCTCCTCCCCTCTCCCCCCCTCTCCACCCTCTTCCCCCCCCCCTCCCCATCCCTCTTACCCTTGCCTATCAGCAGAGGACAGAAAGGCTGCCCAGGTTTGTTTCCAGTCGCTGGTTCGGAAAATAGTGCTGTGGGTTCTGAAAGTGATGAGTTCCATTTGGAAGCAGACGGCTGTGGTGTTAAAATGGGGATAGGGGATGGGGGTAGGGTAGGGGGTAGGGTAGGGGGGTGGAAGGTGGGTGGT
Organism: Rapana venosa; assembly: GCA_028751875.1. Lineage (NCBI taxonomy): Eukaryota > Metazoa > Mollusca > Gastropoda > Neogastropoda > Muricidae > Rapana > Rapana venosa. Next base: position 48,099,352 of record CM054161.1, read on the forward strand.
GCCAGGTGGGGTGGAGGGGGTTGGTGGGGAGGAAGGGGGTGAGTAGAGGGGGTGTGGTGTAGCCAGGAATTAGAGCGGGCCCTGATACATTTGAAGACAAGTGTTCCTTCCCCCCTGTTTTTCTCACCTTGATGCCCCCCCCATCTCCTGTCAGTGCGCTATATCTTCGCTAGGTTTACCGCTACCAATATATTCTGTGGGTGGGGGTGGGTGGGGCGTAGGGGTGGGGGATGGGGGGTTAGTGAGGGTGTGTGTGGTGGGTGGTGGTGGGTGGTGGTGGGGTTTGGTGAGGGTGAGGTCAAGCCCAAGTTCAAAATGGTCTTATTGAGGGTAAAAGTTAAGTTTACACTACAATTTTGTTTCGTCCTGCCCTCAAAAACAACAACAACAACAAATTAAGAAAACTGACATATAAAAGCATTCCCAAAAGAAATGTTAATCTATGCTGAAAAGACCAAAAAACCCCAAATGAGGATTTTTTAAATAATATAATAATAATAATAATAATAATAATAATGATGATGATGATGATGATGATGATGATATATACATCCAGACCTCACGATACAAGACTAAACAAAATCCAAGACAATGCAACATAAGTGCAGTTATATCATATGGACGAGTAATAAAAGTACAAAATAACAGAGGATAAGAATAACAATGTACAAACCAGCCAGATATAAGGTAACCTTGAGCATAAAGTGAACTTGCAATTTGTTAGAGTATGTGTGTGAGTGTGTGTATGTGAATAGTTATTTATTAATTATGCTTTGTTTATTATTTAGTCAGTTAGTAAGTTATTTATTTAGTTGGTGTGTGTTAATAGTTATTTATATATTTATTTATTGTTTATTTATTTATTCAGTAAGTTATTTAGTTAGTTAGTGTATGTGAATAGTTATTTATTCATTTATCTTTTGTTTATTTAGTTAGTTAGTTAGTAAGTTAGTTGTTAGTGTGTGTGGAATAGTTTTTATACATTCATTTTTTAGCTAGTAAGTTAGTTATTGAGTTAGTTTGTGTGTGTGTGTGTGTGTGTGTACGTGCGTGAGTGTGAGTCTGCACGCACGTGCGCGCGCGCGTGTGTGTAGTGTGTGTATGTCCGTGCGTGCGTGTATGCGCGCGCACGCACGCAAGTGTGTGTATGTATAGCAGTGTAGAGTGTGTGGTCTATGCTAAGTGAAGACTGGACCTTGACTGCAGGCTAACAATCAACGAAGGCTATACACACACACACACACACACCCACACACCTAAGACAGTTCTACACCTCTATTGTACACCTCCGATAGCTTCACACCTACGTTGCACGCCTTGAGATACCTCTCCACATATTCTGGTGTCAGTCTGGCCAGCCACAACCCACCCTGTACCAGAATGAACACCTAGAGTGTAACTCCATAATCTTCCGAGAATGACAGCTGCCAACCACTTTGTAGTTTAAGAAAAAAAGTACTTTCAATACCAAATGCGCTCTTATACGTTCATTGTATAGGTAAAAAAAGGTAAAGGAGTCCCATAACCTATAAGGTCGTAGGGGAGCGAGGCGTCAGAGATCTCACTTCTCTAGGGCCAGCATATTGAGGGCGGCGCCCATTTCCTCTCCCTCGCTGCTTTACCTTCCCTGACCCTAAAGAGGGCAGGTACCCATTTACAGCTGGGTGAACTGGGTGAACTGTACTGAAGCCAAGGCGTGCAAACGGTCACCCATCCAACTGGTAACCACGCTCGACGCTGCTTAACTTGGCTGGGGGAAAGCGAGTGCTCTGACCACTGAGCTATCCCGTCCCCCAGTTCATTGTATACTTAGGAAAATTAAGGATGTAGTTGAAATGTCAAGGGTAGCTCTGCATGTACAGTATACACCTACAATACCTATCCAGGAAAATTAACAATGCAGTTGAAATGTTGAGGGTAGCTCTTCATGTACAGTATACACCGACAATACCTATCCAGAAAAATTAACATTGCAGTTCAAAATGTCAAGGGTAGCTCTACATATACCGTAGCTCTACATGTACAGTATACACCTACAATACCTATCCAGGAAAATTAACAATGCAGTTGAAATGTCAAGGGTAGCTCTGCATGTACAGTATACACCTACAATACCTATCCAGAAAAATTAACAATGCAGTTTAAATATCAAGGGTAGCACTTCATATACAGTATACATCTACATTACCTATCCCATTACTTTGTAATCTAATATATATATATATATAATATATATATATATATATATATATATATATAATATATATATAATATATATATATAATATAGTCGTAGTCAGGTCAGAGACTCCCTCTGCTACTGGTAACCATGTAACCCAGAACACCTGCCACATGTGGGGAGTAAACCCAATCAAAAAATCCGACCTGGAGAGGGATGGGCTCCACCAGGTTTGATTTGCCCAAGACACATCCATGAAGAAGACAGCTAGAATCTCCACACCGGATCGGTCGTCGCACGGGTTACCAAGGACCGCGCCTTCTGTTGCTCATCAGGACAGTGGTCGAAAGTATGCTACTGATGTAAAACACAGCAAAATCCGTGCCAGAAACAACACTATCATTGTTGGCACATGGAATGTACGGACACTAAGAGCTGCAGGCAAAGTGGAAGAACTGACACATGAGATGTCCAGATATCAATGGCACATCCTTGGGCTCTGCGAAGTCAGGTGGAAAAACATGGGAGAAACAACGACCCAGGAAGACCACAAATTATACTACAGTAGAAAACAGGATAAACATAAACACGGTGTGGGGTTTCTCGTTCACAAAGACACCGTGAACACCGTCATGAGCTGTCAGCCTGTGTCCAGCAGACTTATTACCATCCGCCTGAGAGCATACCCCTTTAACATAACTGTAGTACAGGCATACGCCCCTACATCAGACTGCACAGATGAAGCCATAGAAGAATTTTATGACCAGCTACAAGAGGTTCTGAATCAAACTCCCAAGAAAGACATCCTTGTTGTGCAAGGTGACTGGAACGCCAAGGTAGGAGAAGATGCATGGAAAGATTGGGAGGGCGTTTGTGGGCCACATTGCAATAACCAATCAAATGAAAGAGGCTTGAGACTCCTGGAGTTTGCCAGTAACAACCACCTCCAGCTAGTGAATACAATTGGCCCACACAAGAAATCCAGAAAATGGACATGGCTTAGCCCAAATGGAGAACACCACAACCAAATAGACTACATCATGGTGAAAAGACGCTTTCAGTCTAGCCTTAACATCGCACAGACACGAAGTTTTCCAGGAGCAGACATAGGGAGTGATCATGATCTTGTGATGATGACTTTCCGACTACGTCTAAAGAAAATCCACAAGCGGAACAACATCAGGATCAAATTTGACCTCGAGAAGCTGAAGGACCCAGAGGTAGTAGAAATTTTTCAAGCAAGGATAGGAGGA
>CM054161.1:48107540-48123204 GCA_028751875.1 Rapana venosa
TGTTTTTGAGGGGGACTTGTTTATTTCTTGAAACTTCAAATATAGTTTTTGTTTTGTTTTTGAAAAGTTTTGTTTAAAGTTTTGGAAAGTTTTGGGAAAGTTCTTGAAAAATTTTTAAAAGTTGTTGATAAGTTGTTGATAAGTTTTTGACAAGTTCTTGTAAGATATGTTTTAGCTAAATTTTCCCACAATTTTATAGTTTTACCCATCAAAAAAAAATTTAGCTTTACTTTCAGTTTTGTGGAGATAGGGAAAACCCGAGTCAAGTAAATGCTTTTTTTTTTATATAAAAACTAGCAATTTTTGGGCCCGATAGGCGAAGCCGAAGGGGAAAAAAGTTCCCGGGTTTTGGTTAAACAGTAAGTGGTTGAGTTGACTCGGGCTTTTATCCTATCTCTCATCCCTGTAATTACCAACAAAAAATTTACCAAATTCACCCATGGTGATCCCGGGGGACTTGTAGTATAAAACAGCACCCCCACTTCGGAAATTTGGTGCAGGATTCCATTTTCCCTATCCTTTCCCTTGTTCCTTTCTTCAGGCCACCCGTTCTCGTTATTTCTACTCCCACCCGGGCTTTTTTACTTTCCAAAAAGACTAAAAGATAAATAATTCAATTGCAAACGGCAGAACGCAATTTTCTTATGCGCAACATAGTTGCGTTGGTTTTGACGAAAAAGAAAAAGAAAAAGAAGAAGAAGAAAAAGGGAAAAAAGAAAAAAGAAGAAGAAAAGAAAAGAGAAAAAGAAAAAGAAGAGAAGAAAAGAAAAGAACAAAAAAGAACAAGAAGAAAAAGAACAAGAACAAGAAAAAGGAAAGAAAAGGGAAAAAGAAGAAGAAGAAGAAGGAAGAAAAAAGAAGAAAAAGAAGAATGTAAAATTAAAATAAAGATGATAATTTTGTTTTGTTCTTGGCTATAGCTCCAGGTTCAAAAAAGGGGGAGATGTTTTGTTTGTCCCCCCGTTTTTCCCCACCACTAAGGTAGCCGCTTTGACTTCGGGGCAGCTTTTATACGAAAGACTACAAACAAAGAAGGACACAGTAAACGGAAATTTTGGCAGCATTTCTGTAGGTGTGTTTTTTTTTTGATAAAGAGTTCCCCATTATTTCCCTATGACCCCCCCCCCTATCCCCTCACCGCCCCCCCCCCCCCCACCTGGGGTTCCTGGGGGGGGGGGGGGGGTCTTTCGTATAATAGCCCCCCCTTTGGAAATTTTGTGCAAGAAATTTCCCCCTTTTTATTTTCTCTTTGTTTTTGATGATTCTTTTGAAAGCGGCTAAGGTGATGTTTGGGAAAGTCTGAAGTCTGAAACTTTGTTTTTGTCTTTTTTTTTCTTTCTGTCATTCCTTTGCTATTTTCTTTCTTTCTTGGGCCATTCTTGCCTTTTTTTTTCTCTCCAGAAAGATTACAAAATAACGGTGTTCCCATGTCGAAGTCGGAGCGCTGGGCCTGACTTTGTGGGGCGCTTACGGAGCGCACCGCATTTTCGTCTAATTAGGCAACGTGTTGTGTCGGGTTCGAGGGAAAAGAAGAAACCCAACAGCGATAACTCCCATTCTTCAAGAATGGTCTCTCGTGTTGAATTATTTTCCTTATCGGTACCTCTGGAATGACACAGTTTAATGTGCTTCACAGTAGAGAATCACACAGAATAATTATGTTATAATTATTTTAAACTTTATTTTAACAGGGAAAACCAGTGCACAACTATAAAACAGAAGCTAATTCAGCAATGCCGCATGTGGTTGATTATGTTTTAGAGAGAGAAAAAATGAAAAGACAACTGTGGCTTTCATAGTTATGCACACCTCTTCGAAGTTGTAAAGAAATATGTTTATAATAATTATACGAAACATTCTAAATATTGTGTTTTATGTATAACGACATTTAATTTCACCGCTGGCAATACCCGTTACGCATTGCACACTGTATCGCTGAACATTTCGCGTCAATAATTAAGCTACTTGAAAACAGTGGGTTTTTTCCATGCATGGACTCTGTAATCAATATATGTGTTGATATTGTAATTGCTAATTAATTGTTTGTAGCTGGAGTTATGAAATAATGTTGGCAAACAAAGAGAAAAAAAGCAACAAAACGAACAAATTGCACCAAAGCATCGTGTATATAATTATGATATCAGATCTATCTATCTATCTGTCTGTCTGTCTGTCTATTTATCTATCTATCTATATAAAGTATCACACACTCATACAAGTATGCAAACATATCTAACATTGCTTCATACAGACATTATAGAAACAAGTTTCTAAATAAACATCAATATTCTTACAATACTCACAAAAATCACTTACTTAAAACAAACACACACAAACACAAAACACCCCACACACCACACCAACACGCACGCACACACACACACACAAACACCCACCACATCACCCCACAAAAATACACTCATACACACATATACACACACAAACACACTAACACAAAATTATGTGTGCGCGCGCGGGCATACACACGCAAACATGCACAAATAAATTATATACAAATACACATACACAAATACCCTGCCCCAACGCGCACACCACACACAACACACACACACACACACACACACACACACACCACACACACACGCACACACACAACACAACACAAACAACACATATACACACATACGCACACCACACACACACAAACGCTCTCAGACAGACAGAAACATACAAAACACATATACACAAACGCACACAGACAGAAACACACACACACCCCACACACACACACACACACAACACACACACACTCACTCACTCACTCATTTTAAACACACAAACACACACAGAGGTGAGTAGGCCATTGTGTGCCGGTGAGAATAGATGACACAATTTAGAAAACTGCATACACACGGGGACTGGTTGTAAAATGCACATGAGTGCTTATTCCATTATCCACTAAAAACGAATTTTAAAAAACGAGCAAAGCGCGCACACACACAACATTCACACACACGCACACACACACGCGCGCGCGCGCGCACGCACACAACACACACACACACACACACACACCACACACACACACAACACACAAAACACACACACCATTAATACACTAACACACACACGAAAAAAACGCATACTCACAAATACGCAACAAAAATCACACAACTACAAGACTCCCCCACCAACTCACCCTCACATACCCAATTTCCCCTCCCTCTCTTTTCTCTCTCTCTCTCTCTCTCTCTCTCTCTCTCTCTCTCTCTCCCCTCTCTCGCACACACACATACTCACCCACGCATGCACGCACGCGCGCGCACACCCCACACACGCGCGCGCGCGCGCACGCGAAAGTACGTGCATACCCACATGCATATACATGTAAAATTTATTCATACATGTTCCCACTTGAACACACAGATAGACAGACAGACAGATGCACAACACACATACACACACTCACACACACACACAAACACCACAACACACACACACACAAACACAACACACACACACCACACCACACCACCCCACAAACACACACACACCACACACCCCACCACACGTATGAATACCCACATGTCATATACATGTACACTTACACCTGAACACACAATAGAAAGACAGACGACAGACACACACCACACACACAATTCTCTTCTCTCTCTCTCTCTCTCTTTTCTCTCTCTCTCTCTCTCTCTCTCTCTCTCTCTCTCTCTTTTCAATCTTTCTCTCCTTTCTCTCTTTTTGGGTGTATGTATTTGTGTGTATGGATGCATGAGTACGTGCGTAGGTGCGGGTGCGCTTGCGCGTTACTCACCCGTGCGCGCACGTGTGTGTGTGTGTGTGTGTGTGTGTGTGTTGTTGGTGTTGTGTATATGTGTGTAGTGCGCGCGTGTGTGCGTGCGCGCGTGGCATGCGCGCGAGCCGCGCGCGTGTGTGTGTGTGTGAACCTGTGTTGCGTTGTGTGTTTATGTGTGTTTATTTTCTTTCTCTTTTTTCCTTTGATTTCGAGGATTAATGATAATAAGCTTGGATTTGCTTTTCTACATCAGTCCGTGTGTATGCGGTTTTGTAAATTTTGTCATCCGTTCCCACCGGCACACAATGGCCCTACTCTTCCAAATATGGGGAACGGGCTTTAAGTGTGCAACAGAGTTCTTCATGCGTTCGCACCCGTGACCTCGGTTTATTGTTTCATATAAAGGACGGTTGGGAGGAGGGGTGTGGAAGAGTGACACCGTGTGGGGTTGTGTTTGTGTGTGTGTGGTGTGTGATGTGTTTTACGTGCGTGCTTTGCGTGCGTGGGTGGGTGTGGGTGTATTTGGGGGGGGGGGGGGGGTTATTTAAAAGGAACGGAACAAAAAGTTGTTTTGTGAGTTATATCCATACATTAGTTTCACTTGCAGGGTATATTAATGTTTATACCCAGAGATTTCGCGTTGCCTGGAGTTTTGTACAGATGCAGCGACACTTTGCGCCAAAAACAAGGACACTGTGACTTTGGTTTGTTTTGTGTTTCACGGCTAGAGCTTCCAGGTTCACCATTGATGAAGTCTTTGCGTATGCGGCCGTCGCCACCCCCCCCCCCATTCCCCCCCCTCCCCCCCCCCCCCCCCCACCACCATTAAGGTAGCTGCATTCCGACTTCGGCGATTGTCTTAACACGACATCTGTGTGCATGTAGGCTTTTAAAGAAACGTTTGTTATCTGCTCATACTCACAAACAATGGCTTACAGTTCCAAAAGGCGAAGCAGGTTTTTAATGTGTGCTTAAGATGGGGACGGGATAGCTCAGTGGTCGGAGTACTCGCTTTCCCCTAGCCAAGTTAAGCAGCGTCGAGAGTGGTTACCAGTTGGATGGGTGACCGTTTGCCCGCCTTGGCTTCAGTACAGTTCCCCCAGTTCACCCAGCTGTAAATGGGTACCTGCCCTCTTTAGGGTTAGGGAAGGTAAAGCAGCGAGGGAGAGGAGATGGGTGCCGCCCTCAACATGCTGGCCCTAGAGAAGTGAGGTCTCTGACGCCTCGGACCCCTACGACCTATAGGTTATAGGACTCCTTTACCTTTTACCTTACCTTTAAGATGTTCTGCGTACTTTGTCACACGGGACTTCGGTTTATAGCCTCATCCGAAAGAGTTTGACGTTCAGTTCGATTTTTTCTTCAAACTGGGAAGAAAGGACAAGATATATCCCCTTGTAAAAAAGAGGAGCCTAAATCTTCTGATATGCAGAATATCAGGGAAAGGTTTGGAGAAAGGAAAAGGATTGACAGATACTGCAGCAGACCTGATTTTGGAATTTCCCTTTTGACCGCAATGGGTTGTAAAAATTGCTTATTAAGAAGGGAAAAAAACTATGCCACAAAAAAATTGTTGGTGGTTACACCGCCCTGTAAATATAGCAAATTTTCTTGCTTCCCTTCTAAAAGTGCAGGGGTATAGTCCGTGAATTTTTTTTTTGCTTTTTTGAGGGAAACTCCCTGGTCCATCCTTAGGTTTTTACGAAATTTTTTTTATTTTAAAAATGTTTGAGAAAGCCCCCCCGAATACCTAAAGGCCCAATGAAAAAGGTTTTGGCTTTGTTTAAAAAAGGGGGAAAAATTTATTGACCCGAAGTTTAATGGGGGGAATGTTGTTTTTCCTTTAACGGGGCGGAAAAAGGGTCGAGCTTATGCACTAAAGTGCAGATATTAAACTTTATCCCAATAGATGTGTAAGTTTTTTTTCTCTGGGAAACAGAAGCTACAAACCCAGGGTTCACACAGAGCCAGCAAATATTTGTCTTTCCCCTAACAATGATAAACTGTTTTTGGTGAAACACCCCGCAGGTATCTAAAAAGGTCAAAAGGGAATTTGGGAAAGGTTTTAAAAAAACTGTTATCAGCTTTTTTAAATCTTACGCCCCCTTTTTAAAGGGAAAAAACGTTTTTTGTTGGGTGAAAACGGTTTTTTAAAAGGGCCCGGCTAGATACCTAAAAAATAGGAAGCCCCGTCCCGTGTTGCCGGGGTCCAGGCAGTCCCGTCTGGTGCCCCCCTTGCATCAGCATGAAGGCAGCGGCTGGAGTAGTCGAAAATTGTTTGTAAATTATAGCAAAGTGTTACCCAAATTTGGACGTGGGTTCGGCCCCTCACTAAAACAAAAATGTGTCATATTGAATGGGTTTTGTTGAAAATGGTGAGTCTTCCTGTAAACCCCTTCAAATTTGTGCAGCCCGGGTTTTTTATTGGTGAGGTATTGGATGTGTCTTGAAAAGTTGTTGAAATTGTATGTCACAAGGTCGTTTAAAGTCTCGCTTGATTTCTCTATACGAGAAATAGATATAACTAATTTTATAATTACCTAGGTTTACGGGGAAGGTGATTTTAATTAGGATATTTTTTTAGATTTTTTTGAGGGAAAAGAAATCAAGCCCCCCCCAATGATTTGGGTTGCTGATAAAACATGTAAGCCTAGTGGACTCTGCTAAATTGACTTGTTGCAACACAGCCCCACTGCTACATCTCAGTTTTTTCTTTCCCCCCAATAGATTCAAAATACTCTGTTTTAAACTCCACCTTTCCTAGCGTAAGCCCAGTTTTAAATTTAAAAATTATCAGACATCACAGGTATTAAACCCCAAAATTTCATGGACCCATGGGATTGAAGTCGAACGGTCTTTAACCCCCTCGGCATAGTCCGTACGTATGGATGTGAATCCAAACCTTTGTTTGTAAAAAAGGGAGGGTCAGTACGGTGGGGGGTGTATGATAAACCATACCCAGCATGCATATCTGCCTGGAGAACGACAGGCTCCCTTTGTTTGAATTGCCTAGGAGCTCCCGACTGTTTAAACGACGTAGTGTTTTAAGAAAAGAACTATGATGTAATGTAGTTGTTTTTAGTATAAAAAAAAATTGCCTTTTCGTGTGTGAGTGAGTAGTGATGGGGTGTGTGGGTGTGTGGTGTGTGTGTGTTGTGTGGTTTTGTGTGTGTGTTGTGTGTGATGCATGCATGTGTGCGGGGCGTTTGGTTATTTCTTTTTTATATTCTTTTGTTTATTTTTTTTATTTGGGATAATGGATAAGCATGATGTGCTTTTTTTTTACATTGTCCTCGGTGTATGCAGTTTTGTAAAATTTTGGGCATCGTTTCCCCCCAAAACCTGCTCTTTCCCAAAAGCAGAACAGGTTTTTAATTGTTTGGGGTTTCTGCGGAGTTGGCACCCATACCTTGGTTTTGCTCTCAAAGGGTTGGGGGGGGGGGTGGAATCGCACTGACATTTTAATAAGGGGGGAAAATATTCCCTTGGGTGGGATTCAGTCCTGGTCAGCAGATCGTGAGAGGATCACAAGCACAGTGTGCAATGCCCTAACCAACCAGGCTATTCCTTCCCCTAGTTTTCAATAAAGGAATAACTTGCCTTGGAGCTACCCAAACGTGGTGTAGTCGTTTTGAATACAGGAATTACTGACTGTTTAACACGTGTTGTAGTCGTTTTGAATACAGGAGCTACTGACTGTTTAACACGAACTGTAGTCGTTTTGAATAAAGAAATTACTGACAGTACTGTAGTCGTTTTCAATAAAGGGATAACTGACTGTTTAAAACGTGTTGTAGTCGTTTTCAATACAGGAATTACTGATTGTTTAACACGTGTTGTAGTCGTTTTCAATAAAAGAATTACTGACTGTTCTGTAGTCGTTTTTAAGAAAAGAATAGCTTGCCTTTGTGTGTGAGTGTGTGTGTGTGTGTTTGTGCGTGCGTGTGTTCGTGTACATGCGTGCGTGCATGTGTGTGTATTTCTTTGTTATTCTTGTGTTTTATTCATTTATTTTGAGGATAAGGAAAAACCATTATGTTTCTTCATCCAGTCCCGTGTGTAAGCAATTTGAAATTTGTTTTCATCGTTTCACCGGAAAAATTCTATTTTCCGAAAAGGGAGCAGGTTTTAACGGTGCGGGAGTTCTGCGTGCGTTCGCACACGGGACCTTGGTTTTGTCTCACCAAAGGCGCTTGGGGGGAAATGGAGTCGGCACTGTGTTAACTTCGGAAAAATACCCCCCTTAAAGGGGGATTAAACCTGGGAAGCAGATCCGGGGGGAAATGCTCATGCCAAACAACTTGCCTAGTGTGTGTGCAGCGTTCGTCGTCCGTGTGTGCGCCCGTTTTGTGTGGGTGTGTTGTGCGCGTGCGCACTCGTCTTTGTGTTGGTGGGTGTGGGTGTGTGATGTGGTTTTAAAAAATCTATTAATCTTTTTTGTGTAAGGGCCCACACTGCGTGAATGATTTAAATGCAAGCGTTTTGATTTGTTAGGCCTATAGGATTTTATTTTGAAAATTGTTTTAGATTATTATCTCTTTAGAAAAGTTATTGTTAAGGTTCTTGTAGGGTTGCTTGGGGGACCTTGATTACATGTTTGTTTCAAAATGGGGGCAGCCGGGGACTTTTTTTTCAAGTTGGTGGTTGTGAAAAATAATTGGGGGGTGAAATGGGATTTGAACCACCCTCTATATCTTTTTTTTCCCAAAAGGGGCCTTACTGTAAGCCAGGGTTTTTCTTGTGTATGAGTGTATGTGGTTGTGTGTGTGTGTGTGTGTGTTTGTGGTGTTTGTGTGTGTGTTCTGTGTAAAGGCATTTCAAGTAAGTAAATTTTTTTTTTTCAGTGTAATTTTTTTTTCATCAAGCATCTATTAGAACATATTTCCCCCCCCGGGGGGATCCCGGGGGGGGCCTTCAGTTAAATAGATCCCCCCCTTTTGGGAAAATTTCTGTGTAAAATTTTCTCTTTTCTTGGAAATTGTTTGATGTTAAATAGAACCTTTCTTACTTAATGCATCTGAAAATGGGGATTATGTTAATCCCCAAATAGAAAAAATGATACAATTATCAAACGTTTCTTAAAGTCCCCCCAAACCATTGTCAAATTTTGTACTATTGGAGAAACGGGAAAATATCCTTTAACATCAGAACGTCTGTTAAGGTATTAAGTAGGCTAAAACTAGTGAAACTTCCCGGGTCCGTTTATGTCGGCAGTTTTGACATGATGGTTATAAAAGGAGTGGGTAGAAGAAATTTGGGGTATAAATTTAAAAAGTTTTTATCGAAAAATGGTTTTGGAATGTGTGGTTGTTCAGGAAAAGGAGCGAGAGGGTTTATTTTTGAATTTTAAAGACAGATCATTTTTTTTTAAAAAAATTGGCCTCGGACTGGAAGTAAAGATAAGTACTGCTTGTTTTTTTCGTTAAAGTGTGTTTTTCAAGTGAAAGTTTTCGAATAGTACTGACAAATGGCATCGACTAATTTTGCAAGATTTCGACTAAGAACATCGGCTTCAATGAAAACAAAAGATGGTTTCAACTGGACCCCACACAGTTCCCATCCCCAGTGTGGTCTATTCTTTGATGAAGGGCATTTCCGTTTCACGTCAATATTGTTTCCTTTACGTAAAAAACGTGGTGTTTCATCTAAAAATTTTCCCGAAGGGAAAGATTTTTTTTCTATTTATTGTCGATGTGATATTGTATCAAATGGTTTTGAAAAGTTTATTGCCGAAGCACTGAAATTTAGACTTTTACAGAAGTTCCCAATTAGTTAAAAAACTTTGTGACTAAAAAAAGTAACATTTAATTATGTAAATCCAGCATTTTGTGAAAAATAAAGAAACCTTTATAATTACGCTGTGTACCCGCAAGAATTTTTTTTTTTGAAAATTTCACATACATGAAAAAGGAGTCTAATTGCATTCTAGATGCTTTTTTTCTTTTTTTTTATTTTACTGCTTATTGGTTTTCTATTGTTCATCCTTTGTTTTACTTTTTTATTTTAAAAACTGAGTTTATGTCGGCTTAAAGTCGTACCCGTTCATAAGAGTATTTTTTTTTTTTTGGTTTTCATTACTTTAAAATGCTCATGTGTTTTTTTTTGTTTTTTTTGTATTTACAAAGAAGGTGTGTATCCCCCCCCTTGTAAAAGGGCCACTTTGGGCAATGAAAATAAATTGGTAAAAAGGGTCAAAGGTAAAACTTTCTCTCTCTTCTCTCTCTTCTTCTCTCTCTCTCTCTCTCTCTCTCCTTCTCCCTCTCTCTCTCTCTCTCTCTTTTCTCTCGGGGGGGTGATCATGTAATTAAAGGTGAAGACGTACAGAAATTGCTCTAGTTTTTTGTTTTAGTGCTATTTTTTAAGGGGCCCTTTATTTTTTCATTGTTTGCATACAGTTAATAAGGAGGGGGGGGAATTCCGCAGTTGTTAGGGCTGTTGTGGGACTTTGCGGGTTTTTGCTGTTTCTTGCCCAAACGGGCAAAATTTTAAAATGGGCCTTCGGACTCCACCCTGACGTAAAAGCGGGGCGAGACATTTTGTATGTTAGGCTGCCCCTACTTCTTTTGGGGGGGGGCCTTTTTTCTTCGGTGTGGTGATGTGGGGGCCCCAACCCTGGCCCCCCCCCCTAAAATCCGAGGCCAAGGACAAAAAATTGGGCAAACCAGCTTGACGAGTGGTGCTGGGGTCGAAGCCCCATAGCAGGAAAAAAGTGCCGGAAAACTAAACCCAGTGCAGATGTGCCCCGCCAGCCCCTAAACCTCAGTAGACAGGAGTTTTCTCCTACGTGGCTCCGATGTGACATTTCCCACGTGACGCCAAGTTGGAGAAAGTGGGAACCTATTAAAGTCAACAACGGGGATGAAGAACGGATACAGTTGTTGAAAAACGTGTTGATGCCTTGAAGGAGGAAATGTGTGGATCAGAAAAATGTGAAAATCTTGGGCTAAAAATGCTGCGTTAAAACAATCAAAAAAAGAACAATGGACAGAGGGGAAAAAAAACTAAAAAAGAAAGCAGACGATAAAGGAAGGCCGGTAAAGACGAAACAACAAAAAATTTTCATGGCAGGGAAAAAGAAAAGAAACGAGACTGGAGTGTTTATGAAAGTTGTGAAAAATCTTCTTTCAGAAAAAAAATGGGGGTAGTGATGTTAAGTTTGATAGTGTGCACAGGAAAAATTCAAAAACCCAACTCCCCCATTATTGAGGTTTTGTTTTTATAAAGAAAAGCTTAGAATATTAAAGGCAAAAAACTCTTTTAAAAAGGTTCAGGATTTTTGTAGACGACGTTTTTTAAAAAAGTTAGAGATATTGGGCACATCTGACCCATACTTGAAGAGTGAGGGCAGGGGGAAAAAAAAATGGGGAAAATGGCTTTGACATTTGATCATTAAGGGAAGGTGACCCTTAATGATTTAAAGAGGGTATAGTTGTTGGCCCCCCAAAATACTTTCATCTGCCATGTCCAATTTACGGGGGGTGGAAAAGTAAACAGACACCGGTCATCGCCTCAGTTAACACTCATGTAATAGGGTTAGCCAAGTGGGTTTGTTGCAGTGAGGCGTGCACTTCACCACCACGGGGTAGACAAAGACGGGTTTGACTTTGCCCTACGCTAACACAAGCTGCCCTTGAGTATTGTGGGCAGTTTTTTAATAAGGCTTTTTAAACCCATTTTGAAAGCATAAATGCCCTGTTTGTCTGTCAATGAAATTTGGGAAAGTGTAGTCTAAAGTGTGGATCAAGGGAAATTGTGGAAATAAGATAAAAAAAAATAAGCTTTTTCATTTTTGTCTTGGAAAAACGTAATGGTTGTTGTAAAAAATGGCTGATAGAGATTTTGTTCTTATGTCGAGTTTTGCTTTTATGTTGACGAAACGTTCCTGGAAAATGCCCACCCAGATGTTTTTATGGTTAAAAGGCCCTTCTGAGTGAAATTTAAAGTTAGCCATCAAGGGAGGCGATTAGTCATTTTTTGTTTAAAAAGGTTGAGTTATCTGCTTTGTGAATTGTTTAGATTTTCCTTATCCTTTTTTGCATTTTTTTTGTAAAAAAATTTTTGTGACAGAAAAGAAATGTTTTGTTTGTCGGGTTTTTATCCCACCTGAAGGGTTTGTTTTTTTATAACATGTTTGAAAATGATAATGGAATTGTTTATTTTGGAAGAATGTTTAAAATTTTGTGTGGTGCCCGGGAGAAGAGATAAAATACTATGTGGAGATTAAACAGCAGGCCCTCAAATTTTCTTGTCAGAGGTGAAAATGACTTTAGATCGGGATGTAAAAGAAAAAGTTGTCTTCACAGAAATGAATTCTAAAGATTTGTTATCAACAATTATGGAAAAATTTCCCTATTGATATGTGCACTGCTCTTAGTTTAAAAAATTAAATGGGTATGTAATGGTGACCAAAAGGACGCTATAATACATCTTGATGGAGGTTTTGTAGGTTAATGATTTTTTTTTTTAGTGAGATGTTGTTCTCTCAGTTTTTTGCTCATGTCGTTTGTTTTTTGCTGAGCGTTCTGTTTCCCGTCCCCTTTCCCTTTTTGAATTATATTTTAAAATCCAGTTATAATACAGAGGTGGAAACTGAGAAGCATTGTTATGGAAAATTTTTTGTATGGGATGAAAAAAATTCAGTTTTTTAAAGAAAAAACTCCCGGATGTGAACATGTGTGAAAAATTTTTTTTAATGCCTTTCAGATGATTGATGAGAACATTAATGAAGCTTTAGATTTTTTTAACGGTTTCATAAAGCCGTGTGATTGTTGAAGAAAAGGGTACTATCAAAAAAGGTCCTCAAATGAACTTGGTTTGATAAAGAATGTAAAAGTATGAAAAATAAAGGGCAGAAAACTTCTGAAAACTTTCCCAAAAACATTAAAAAATGAGGACAAAAGTGTACGGTGTACAAGAAAAGGGAAAATAAATGCTGCTTGAAAAGAAAAAAGAAACAGTATAATAAAACCTTATGCGATATGTTGTCATTATCTTTCTCAAATCCGTTTGGAAAAGTGTTAGAAGGCGTATTAGAAAAAAGCAGCCAAAAAATAGATATCATTGCAGTGGTTTCAACTTTCAAAACCCCCTTTGGGGAAAAAACTCATTAGCCAATCATGATTATGATGTTGACAGTGATGGAACTGAGGAAGTTTTTATCGTCCCCCATCTAAAGATGAAATTTTAGGGGTATTGAAAATTAAAGACTGAGAAAGCAGCGGTCCTGATCAAAACATTGGTAAGCTAAAAAATTTGGGGGTGAAAATATTGTGTTTTCCTTCTAAATCTTTCAACAAAAAATTTTTTGATGGTTTTTTCCCGATAACTGGGGTGAATCTAAATCTAACATTGCAAAAAGGGGTGTTGATAACCCTAAAAACTACCCAGGAATTTCTCTTACAACATAAAATAGTAAAATTTATAGTACTATTATTAAAAATAGGGTTTCAGGAATGGGTTATGAAGAAAAATATTACAGGAGGCAACGTGGTTTTTAAAAAGGTTTTTTACTCCACTATTTGATATATGTTTACTCTGCTTGCGTTTGTACAAAACAGTTTTTTCTCATAAAACGTAAGTCTTGTAGCATTTATTGACTTTGAAAAAAAGCATTTGATTCTGTTAACAGGAACTTTTTGTGGCCCATTCTCCTGAAAAATGGTGTGAGGGTAAACTATTACGTTTTTTTGAAGCCTGTATCAGAATGTAGAAGCAGAATAGATGTGAAAATAAAGTGATGACTAAATACTGTACCCCTGGTGTTAAACAGGGTATTATGTAGCCCCTATTGTTTTCTGTTTTTACAAGAGGGGAGCAGGACATCATAATAATGGTAAACATGGTCCACTTTCCCCCCGATTTTCAGGTTGTTTTATTTTTGCTTGTGTGTGTTATTTATTGAAACATTGTAGGCTTACAAAAACAGTTAAACACTTAAACGTGCTGCAACATCATGGATCTTAAGGTTTTAAACTGAGTAAGATAAAAACTTTTTTCAGAAAAGGAGGATATTTAGTGTCATGAAAAGGTTGTACAATGGAAAAATTTATGCCTTGATTAATGTAATAAATTTTAGGAATCTGTTTTTTACTAAGCTTTTTCACAACTGCATGTAAAAAATCTGGCATTTGAGTTAAAACGAAGCTTGTTTTTGTGTTGAAAAAACTACGAAAAATTGAATAATAACCTTTTGACTTGTTCTTAAGATATTTTATGCACAAAAAAAACCACGTGTTTATGGGTTTAGAAATTTGGGGGGTTGTATGCAGCGTAATCATTGTGAATCAGTGCACCCCCTTTGCTTTAAAACTTTTTTTGGCTTTGATAAGTCACCCAATGATTTGTTTATAGTGAAACTAAAGATACCTCTCTTGTTAAGTGCTGTAAGATGCATTAGATATTTGGATTAAGTTTGCATTGAATGAGAGCAGGACCCCTTTTAAAACCTACAAGATGCTTTTGATCTAGATTCAAAGGGAAAAACAATGGGAAAACCCCAAATGTACCCGTTTGTGTGAATGGGGTTTTTTATTTTTTGGCTCAATCAAGGAGTCGGAAATTTTTGGAGTTTATTTAAAGCTTTCAGGCAAAGATTGATTGATGCCGATGGCAGCAAGGAGTGACTATACAAAAACAGTAAAAAATTAAAGTACAGACAATTTATAAGTTGCATGATTCAAAAACCCTTTTTCTAAAAACTTGATATGGTATACATTTGAAAAAAAATTATGTCTAAGTTTGATTGGTGTATCAAAATAAAATGTTTAAATTCGTACGGAACATGTATTGCGACCTCAGGCTGCTTGCCCTTATGTAAAGCAAGCCAGAGGTGAAATACTTTTTTTGTTGTGCTGTCCAGTTTTTTAGGATGTTAGGAGAATAATCCTGTTAAATTTTAGTAGACGCCTAATTTATTTAGACTCGTTTACTCCTGGCATCAAGTCATCCCGGTTGTGCGCAGCCTCACCTTTTATTTTGTAGAGCTTTCAGAATAAGGAATTAATGTTATCCTAAGTGATTTTTTTGTAGCGGGCTTGTTATCAGTAAAAGTTTTTGAGTTGTGTTTTTTTTTTTTATTTCTTTATTTTTTTATTTTTTTATATATTTTTTTTAAAAAAAAAAATATAAACGTTTGGCAACCCCTTCATGTATGGGCCAAAGGTTTTTGTGAATAAAACATTCGAGTTCAGTTCGAGTTCTCTTCTCTTCTTCTCTCGTTCTATATCTCTCTTCTTTTCTTCTTCTTTTCTTCCTTCTCTCTCTCTCCCTTTCTCTCTCTCCTCCTCTCTTCTCCCCTTTCTCTCTCTCTCCCCCTCTCCTCTCTCTCTCTTCTTCTCTTCTCTCTCTTCTTCTCTCTCTTCTCTTTCTCTCTCTCGCTCTCTCTCTCGTTCGTTCTCTCTCTCTTCCCCCTCTCTCTTCTCTTTTTTCTTCTCTTGTTATTGATGAAGGATTCATTTTATATTTTCAATACTTTTTGGGCTTGTCCGCTGTACCTAAGTTTTAATGAAAGCCCCATTCAATATTTATTGTTAATGTATTTAAATTGTGTACCATTTAAATGTGTAGATGTTTCATTTTTATGATTATTATTTTTGGTTTTTTGTTTTTTTTTCTTGGTTTGTTTTTGTTTTTGTTGTAGTTTGTTTTCCTTTTTTTCTTTTTTCTTCTTTTGTGGGTTTGGTTTTTCTTTTTTTGTTTGTTTGTTTGTTTGTTTTTTGGTTTTGGGGTTTTTGGGTGGGTGCGGGGGGGGAGTGGGGGTTTTTTTTTAAAGGGTTTTTTATTTGTTTTTTTGTTGTTGTGGCTTTTTTTTTTTTTTTTTTGGGGGGGGGGGGGTTGAAAAGGGCTATTTCCCCTTTTATTCTCGTTGAAGTATAAGTTTTGGGGTTTTTAAAATTA
>CM054161.1:48123704-48140909 GCA_028751875.1 Rapana venosa
GGTTGGGGCTTAAAGGGTGTTGGGCAGGGTGAAAAAGGTAAGGGTTTGTTGGGGTTTTCTAATTTCTTTGTATTGGGAAATTTATTTTGAAGGGGGGGTTTAAATTTTTGGGAAATTTTTTTTTTTTAATTTTTTTTAAAAATTTTCCTTTTATGGAAAAAAAAGAAAAAGTGGGTTTTGAAATTGCAAAAAACCCGGGGTTGAAGGGGGGTTTAAGGGGGGGGGGATGGGTTGGGGAAATTTTTTACTTTTTTTAAAAGGGGGCGGGGGGGTTTTTTTTTTAAGAAAATTTAAAAGGTTTTTTGTTTTTTGTTGTTGGTTGGGGGTGGGGGGAAAATTTTTTTTTTTGGGGAAGGGTTTTGGGAAAAATTAGTGGGGGGAAAAAAGGGGGGAAAACCTTTTGGGTGGTTGGGAATTGTATTCCTGTGTGTTTGGGTTTTATTTGTGTGAATTGGGTAAGTTGGCAAAAGTGTTCCGGGTTTGTTTTAAGTAATGGTGGTTGTTTTATGGTTTGGAAAAATTTTCAAGTGGTGTTGGGGTTTTTGTTGTGGGGGTGATCTTTGGTGATTGTTAGGTGGGTTATTTGGGGAGAAATAGGGCGTTTTTATGTGGGAATTTTTTGTGTTTTTTATGTTGAGCCGGTTTTGGGGTTTTTTAGGGTGAAAAAGAATGGTGTGGGGCAGAGTATAGTGTGGGCAGAAAAGGAGGGAGAGTTCGTGTGATGATGTTGGGGAAAACCCCTCCGGGAAGTGGCTTTTAGGGGGTTTTTTTGGTGGCTTAATTTTTAAGGGTTTAAAAAAGGTAATTTTTAGAGGAAAGAAAAGCCGTTTTTTTTTTTGGTTTAAATATCCAAAAAAATTTGGGGGTTGTATTTTATTGTATGTTTTAATTTGTGTTGAATTATGATGGATAATTCTCCTGGGTAACAGATGGATTATTTTAATTTTTTAGATAGAGAAGAAAGCGTAAAATTGTATGTGTTCAAGTTGTTAAATAGATAAAAATTTTTTTAGAATGGTAGGAGACTGTTTGAAGGACAAACAATGTTGACTCTATTATTAAAGGAATGAACGAGTTGTAAACTCGCACCCGACCTCCTCCCCCATGCCAAAGGAGTGTCGTTTCCTTTTTTTTGTTTTTGTCTTTTAGAAAACTTGGCAGAGTTATAGAGAGGTAGGATGAGGGGAGGGTAACCCCCTGGGAAAATACCATAGGTAATAGATTTTGCGGGGCCTTTTTACCGGGTTTACATGTTGAAGTTTCTCGTGTTTGTGAGTTCAACGTGGTTTTTTTTTTTATGTTTTTATGGTTTTTAAATGTATTTTACCTTGTTTCTCTTTCAATTTGTTTCTTCAATTAACCTTCAAAGCCCGTTTTGTTTTGCCAGTTTTGGCTTTGCGTTTTTTATTCGGATGTTCATGGGGTGATGTCTGTATTTATGTTACCTACTTTCCCAAATGTACAAACAGTCATAAAATTCCTCTATGAACCATCGCTTTTAAGAATGGCTTTTTGTTTCTGGAAATTTAATTTGCCCTAAGTATTCCAACTCGGAATTAATTACTTCTAAACCAAATTTCCGCACCAAACTGTTTCAAAGATCTTGTTATATTCGCTGACATACAATGACCCTCCCCAAAAAAATCGGAATTTTAAATTGATAATCATGTAGACTTTTCACCTTGAAATCCGATCTTCTTACGTTTCTTCGCCTTTGTTCAGAAAACAAATTTTGAAAATTATGTTTTAAAGGATATCACATCTCAGACCATTTGACATTATTGCGATATAAATGTAAATCGTGGACCAGTGGTTGACTCTGTGTAAAAGGGTCTCTTTGACATTGGGTATTGGCATCAGTTTGACTCAGTTATTGTTACGTTGTCGGAAATTCATGTGGTCTGCCTATTTTCATATTGCATACCAATCTGGTGTTAAATCAATCATCTTCCACGTCAAAATATGTCACAAGTTACATTTTTTGAGTGGAAGTTTCATTGAAACGAGTTGCTAATGGTATATACATATTCAAATATTGCTGAGCTATTTTAAGGACTAGTGGTCCTTGACCATAACAGTTCTTGGCTCACATTGAGGTGTACGGGGCATTTTGCGTTCCAGGTGGTTGTGTTTGTTCAGGAAATTCATTGATTAATTGAGAATGGTTGTTCGTCTATATGTACCGTGTTCAATTGATCTTGATTGTATTGATCTTAGGTGAGCTCGGAAAGTTGATTCTCATTGATCATAACTGATCAGTTGAATGGTTTAAATAGGGTTTTTTGTCGTAAATGGGTTATAAGCCTTTAAACAAACGCATTTTGGAATCTAGCCAAAGTTGTAGTTATATGGTACGATTTCAATTAAAAATGTTGGCAACATAAAAACATGACGGCTCTGAGCTGAAAATGTCAACCAAAAACAACATCAGTCATGCAAATCTTGCAACTGTAGCAAGGATTTTCCAGACATTCTTGTAGAAAAACACTTTTAACAAACACACTTTGGTATCCAGTTGCTTGATTGATGTCTTTTTATGATCGATTTATGGTTGATTGTATTCTCTTGTCGATCGGTTCGATTGATTGATAAATCTGCATTTTGATGTGGTTGTTTTGAGAACTGCTTGTGCTCAGATTTCGAGTACCACATCAAGAAGCGGGGTTGTTGCAAGGTTGAAGGGCCATCCATCGCCAGTTTCTTGTCGACATCGACGGCTGGTGCATGTAAGACCAAACTTTGTTAACATCCGTGAGTGGAATGTCATTCAATCATGCGTGTAATGAAGGAGGTTTATGATTTTTAGCAGGGGATTCCGGGCTGAAATGAGTGGTGAAAACTGCGGGTCAAACTAGACCCGGGTTGCGATCCGTTCAGAGGGGGATATTGCTAAATGGTTAAAGGTAAGCTCCAGTCTTTAAAGTCCTTGGGTGGATGAAAATTTAACGAGGTTTCCAGTCAAATTGCATGCAGGATCTTGAAATGAAATCCTGTCGTTTGTAAGTATGCCATATTTTCCGATGGGAATTTTTGACAGTAATTTGTCAAAATCCATTAATCGTGATGAAGAAAGGCATAAGTGCTTTAATTTTTTTCTTTTTATGAGTGGGGGGGTAAAATTTATAATAAGCATTCAATACTTTCTCCACTGGTCATCTGAATTTTTCATTTTTTTCACTTAACATTCGATTTCTTACAAAAAGTAGTATTGGAAATTATGCTGATCAGAGATGAAGTCATCATGTGTGACTTTTTCCTGTACAGTTCTATCCAGAGCAGCTATTTCCATAGTATCTATGATGTCATAGTTTGTCAGCACCCACGAGTGTTGTGCCTACCACAGTCTGGGGTCCCTCTTTGTACACCAAATACGGTAAATTGCGTGAACCACTAGTCTACACTCCCTCTACCCCGCTTCAAGCAGGTATGCAATTGAAAAAAATATATTGTTGTTGCTTGTTTTGTCCCATCGCATCCACCTCATGGTGATAAAGACATACACGCACAAAATTACTGTCCTCTCTACATTTTTGAGAGTCTTCACTTTAAACGCTTCTCTGCCTTATATCATTATTTCAAATATATGCTAAACTTTATTATACAACTCTAGTGTGTCTTACATAGGGTTAAATTTCCCCCAAACTGGTGTCACAGCCAGTGTGAGTCCTGTGATAGTTTTCCAGTGAATTTTCTATTAATTTAGAAATCTGTTTTTCGTAAAGTATTATGATCGTAAACTCAGCAAAATTAATGGTGGATTGAAGAGGATGAAGCCGGCAACTGTCGCTTTTGAATACCTTGATGTTCAATGCATTTAGCCCAATTTTTATCAAGTTTCTTTCGTGAGTAATGGAATGTTTGACTAAGCCTTTTCTCATCTTTTGGAATGCATACAATTTCATTTCATCTTAATTTGAAGAAAATGGGGATTAAATCAAACATTATAAGTTGGCATTCAGAGGGGTTGTTTAAACCCCATCATTCGCAATTGAACTTGCTGTGATAGCATTGTTGTACCAATTATGTCTGCTATGTCGGATTTTGTGACCTCAGCATCATTCCGACCCACACCTTTCTAATTCTTTTTCTACTCCCTTTCACATCGGATTCATCATTTTTCTCTTCGAACTGTTCCACTTGAGCAAATAGCTGCAATTTCCACATGTTTTTCCTCCAAATTTATGCTCAATCTTTGTGCCATTTTTGCTCCAAGAAAGCGTGGAGACAAGCCTTTTTCCCCATTTGTGAAAAGGCTTTCAGCACTGAAGTCGGTGTCTGGGCCCTTCGTCAGTTTACTGGCGGCGTGGAAGTTTTCGTAGTGTGCGACACGGTGGAGTGTCTTGAGTTGTGGAAATTACTAGGCTGAATGACGTTTGCCTCGTGTTTTTAAATTATTTGGGCCGGCGGGAAGGGTGGGTTAGGTGGGTTATTTTAAAAAGGGGTTATGTTTTTTTGGATTTTTTATATGATTTTTATTATTTTTATCACAGGTACAAATTGTAGCACCCATGATGATGGAGTGTATGAATATCCATATTTTTGCCTTTTTTTACATTGTCATTCTGTATCAAACATGATTAATGGTAATCGTGGGCTTGTATTAATTTTTTTTTTTATGTTTTGGGTGTGGGGGGGGCTAAATGTTTGTTATGAGCATTCTTTCTTCCCACTGGTGGGGATGAGATATGTGGAAGCAATGATGTTTATAAGGGAGTGGAGATGGTGATATGGGAAGGAGGTGACATATCATGTGAGACGTTTGTGTTATGAAGATTGGTGATGGATTTCACCAAAACACCCAAGTGATGATATATCCTCAAGTGTCGAAGTCTGCATGGAAATGGCGGTGATTGATTGGTCGGACAGGTGGCCCGGTTTCGATCGTGAGCAGTGGTGCTGAAAACCACATTCTCCTCTTTTGCCCCCTCTTTCAAGCCTCTTGAACAATTGAAAAATGAGTAATTTTTTTTTGTTTGTTTGTTTTGTATGTCCATTTGGTGTAGGACACACCCGTCAACTCAAAATTTTTTCCATGTTCTCTTTTTAATCTCTTCTTCTTTCTAATGTTATATTTATTCTCAAAAATGTCTTACAGTGATTTTAATGGATGCAATTTAATCTAAATGCCAGTTAAAAAGGAACGTATAAAATACTTCTTGAAACAGTGCAAATTACCTATATATACCAACACTCCCCTTTTACACACGTGTTTGGTGTTGGGAATCAACTTATGGTGGATTGAGAGATGAGAACGATATGTCACATTTTAGAATATTTGGTGTTCCATGTTTGCTCATTTATTATTAAAAGTTTCTTTTGGTGAGCAGAAATTTGTTTGAAAAGGGGGGTGTGTTATTATTTGGAATTGGCATACAATGATCATGTGGCATGATTCATGCGGGTACAATGCGTGTGGAATCAACGTTCAAACGTTGCATTCAAGGCCCTTGTTTATAAGAATGCATTTTGCTTTTTTCCAACATTATCTGGAAAAAAAATTTGATAATTTATTGATCTCCATGTGGGGATTCCGATAACCTGTCAGTATAAAACTCCAACCCAACCTTAGAAATCGGAAAAAAAGCAAAGCAACTTTTCTATCCCTCACTTGTTTCTCCCTTCCTTTTCTCCGTGACAAAATCTCAATAATTGGTCAATACATTGCCTTTCCCCCAACTTAAAAAAAAATTCTCTCCACATTGTAAGTCGGATGCGGGCCACTTTCAGGAGCAACGGCGGCGAACACACTTCACCTATGACAGACAACGTGTACATGTCTAGTTTCATGAATAAAGAATACGGCACTTATTTCCCTTGTTTGTTTATTAGAATGCCGACAGTTAGATATGAAATGTGGTTTTTTTAAAATATTACTTTTTTTTTTGGGCATTTATTTATTGTTAATTATGTATTTAATGGGATGGAATAACTTGCTGCCTTTTAACATCAGTCCTGTGTGTTGCGGTTTCTAATTTTTCCTGTTTCGAGGAAGGATCATGGAAATGCGCTCGGTTTTTTGTGTAACTATTGTCATCGCCTATGTTGTGTGCAGAATGTGGCCGTAGTTGTTGTGTGTGTGAGTGTGTGCTTGTGTGCGAAGATGAAATAAAAAGCATTAACGGAGACGGGATGTAAAAGAACGACATGAGAAGTTAGTATGTCGAAGAAAATGGATAATGAAAAAAGAAGATGAACACACAAAAATTGGTGATATGAAAGAAACGATTCACCGATGGTGATGGTAAATTGCAGGATCAACTTTTTCTCAAATCACGGAAGATGGCCTTCCAAACCTGACAAGCATTCCCTGTAGTGCACTCAGTTCACCCACTGCTAGAGAGCATGCACCTCCATTGTCCGTTCTGCCTGATGTTGTGCGCTGGTCATCTGACTCCGGTCGTCAAAGCGCAACAGGCAACTAGTGCTATCAACGAATTATAAGAGTCTTGAATAAAGTAAAAATGATTCTTTTTTTCATCAGCAAATACTAAGATTATTTCTAATTTTGTTGCACTCATTTTTCTCCTTTACCTTAATTAACTTTAGAGGAAAATCGCCTTCATATTAATAACCATATAATTTGAATTTTATATAGCTTATCTTGCAGAGACAAATCAAAGGCTTGCACCAATTCTCTTCAACGTCATACACCTTGCCAGCATGTACATCAGCCCAATGTCTACAGCACCCGTCACTCATCCGACAGTGGAATAGAATCATGGTTGTTGAAGAGGAAAAAATATGAGATGAGGTGATCAAATCTTAGGTTTGAAATATTGTCTTGAGACTGGATTTACAAATTCATACCCATTTTGGGAGAAGAGAGATCTGTTTCAGAATGTCCATCGATAGAAATGTAGTCGACCCTATGTCAATTGTTGATCCGTATCGAAGGAAAAGGGATCTTTCCAGGATGAATTAATGTCTACAAGTGAAAGAATTCACAAAGGTAGAAACTTTTCTTATGGACATTTGTAACAGAGGGTACTGATCTCTATAGCCTGGAAACCACCAGTACCCTTGGAAGCTTCAAGCTCTGAGGGGTAATATCTCATTTCATCTTTCTGGACTTTAGCAGCTGCAGTAGCTTTGTCCATCTTCTGTTGATCTGATGCTCAGAAACAACAGGGGTTGGCACTAGCCTCATGGTTTAAAACTAATGGAGACGCATCAAGTTGGATTGCGTAGTGGAACAGGATTTCAACAATTACTGCCATAATGGAATTGAGTCAGGGTGAGGTATCATTGAATAATACAATTCCCATTACATACCCATACAATAACTGTCTTAATAACCTCGTTTTCGCGCTCACGTCCAAACACATTTAATAAGTTTTAAGAATTTTTCTTAAGGGACAAAAAATTACTGCCTATGTTTATAAAAATCTGGATGTAAAAATTAGATATAAATGGACAGGAACAGAACGTTAGAAATCGTAGGGACCATACACGTCATTCTCATTACTGCCTTCAATAGAACTCGCAATTTCTCCTCCACCACTTCTGTGTTTTATGTGCTTTTTCGAAATACCTCTTAAAAAAATATTCTCACAGACCTGAACAGTCGATGTCTAATAATACAATATGATTATAATAGAAACAATATACACAATCACCGATACAATAGCCAAACTATGTACACTAATCCCATTCTCCATGAGACAACAACATATTCGTTGAAAAGCATAGTGGGGAGAGTCAAATCACGGGAAGTGGAGAAAAAATTAATCAAATTTAACAATTACCCCTCATACGATTTCACAAGTAATCCCTTTACGTACAAATTTTAAAAACCGTAATCAACGGGTAATCAAACTAAAAAAATTCAACCTCAACCTATGTGATGTATTAAGTACTATAATTCATCACTCTCGCTCAAAAAACAAACGTTTAAACTATGAATCCTAGATCAAAGCAATACTGTTGCCGCCGATAAGGGACACCTTCAAAGCTTCACTGTTCTTCTATTAAAAAAAAAAATAAAAATCACCTTTCACATTGTTTAAAACTTGAAGTTATTTATTTGTTTAACCTACTTACCTTCTTTGCATATTAAATGCCATGTGTATCTGCAAGTGTCGGTGTGTGAGTGGTGTGTGCTTTGGGAAAAGCATTTGTTTGTTTTTTTTGTTTTGTCTGTGTGACTGTTTGTAAATGTCTGTTTGTGTTGAATTTTGGGTGATTGTTGTGTTGCGTGTTGTGTAGGTTGTGCATGTGTTGATTGGTGTGCTTGATGTAGCGCTAGAAGGTTGATTTATGTTATTATTGGGGGGGGGGGTGTTGAAAAGTGTTGTTGTTGGGGAGAGAGGAGTGGTTAGTCGGCCAGTCAAAGCAAATTGATTTTCAGGGTCTGAACAAGCATTTGGTGTTTTCGAAACCATAATGCTAGGCATATATTGTTCAATATGATCTATACTTATTTTACCATTAATAATTTTTATTAAGACTAACTATTTGACAAGGGAAACGAATTTTAGAAAAACCTCATTCCAACATGACGGACATTCCACGAAGAGAGAGAAACTCAAAAGAATGCGACCTCCCCTTAAGGAAGTACCCTTTTGATGGGTGGGGGGGGGGCACACCACTGCACAATGGGGAAGGGGGGGGGGTGTTAAATTTCAATGGCGGGGGGGGGGAGGGGGGGGGGGGTACTTTTTTTGTTTAATGTCTTCACTATTGGTGATAAGACAACCCGATTCAAAAATAATCTTATCCACTCTCTTCACTTCCCCTCTTACCTTTTCTCTCTCATTGCATACTTCATAATTATCAGGGGTGGCAGTTTTTAAGCGTTCCTCAACTATCTAAACAATAGGTTTATGGGTATGAATTACCAGCTCCCCATTTATAACGTTGAGTCAAAAAAGTTCTTGAACAGTCAAAGTCCTTTATGAATTTATCCCCATTAACCAGTGTTGGATTGGCACAAACATAATGGGGGATGTTAAGAGTTGCAGTTCGGAACAGTAGCCATTTGTGAATATTGGCAGATTACTAATTTTATATATTGAAATATATCACACGGAGATGGTGTGTGTAAAGACACAGTTTTATTTTTCAATGTAAAGAAAAATAAAGCAAGCCATCAAATTGTGTTGCGATGGTGTTGAGAGAGAGTGTAGAGCTGTAGTGCGGTGCCAGACGATCAGCTATATGTACTTTTTAGGTCAGGGCTTAAATACTTATAAGCTTTTTTTTTTGTTAACCAGTTTGTGTTACTTTGTGTATACGCTATGTCATTCCATTTATTATTATTCATATTTTTTTTATCTTTTAAACCGGAAGGTGTTTTTTCTGGCTGAACCTATTCCATCATAAAACAGGACATTTGCTGGCACGAGTAACAAAGACTTTGGGGGGGTTTGCGGGTTAGCCCGGGGAAAATCCCGTGAAGGCCGCTCTAGGTGGGCCGGTGGTTGGTGCAACACTCTTACTTGGCAGTGTTTGTTCCGGGGAAGGGGGGGTGGTGGTTCAATGTTTTTTTATGTATCAATCTTGGTTTAGCACTCCGCTTCTATAATTCTCTTTTCTTCTCTCTTTCTTCTCTCTCTCTCTTCTCTCTTTTTTTTTTTATCTCTCTTCTTTTTCTATCTATCTTTTATATTCTGGTATTTCTCTTTTTTTCAAATTGTCTAAGTGTGGTCTATGGGGAAGATGAAAATTCCAAAAACCCTGATAAACGGGACTGGAGTGTAAAACCTAAGCAGAGTATTTTTCCAATATTATCCTCCTTATAAAAGATCAGTTAGGAATGGCAATCAAACATTTTACTGGTCCTTAACACACTGAGAACGGTGTGTGAAGTTATTATTAAAATATTGGGGTTTCCATGCAGCTTTTTAAATTACCACTTTTCAACCTCTTCAGTGCCTGGTGCGTCAATATGCTGGATTAAATTTTCATTAATAGCAATGCTTTGTTTTTCTGTGCAGAAGCTCTGATATTGTCTGTTGTCTACCCATTCGTTTAGTCTAGATTTTCTTGAGGATAATTAAGTACTGTAAAATGCTTTTTTTTATTTTTTAAACAGTTCCCTGTCATATACTTTTACAATTTTTCATTTCCACCAGCACATTGGCCCCATCTTCAAAACGATAATTTTGCAAATGTCATCATGTTTTCTGATTACACACAACATCATATCGTTTCACCCAAAGGCTTTTGGGAATGTTATTTGCCTTGTTACTCAGTGTGAGAAAAATCCTTGATGCCTTCACAGACTGGGACATCTATTTTGAAGCAACACTCTTAACACTAGGCTACGTCCCCATAAAAACATTGGTCATGGGACTCGTTTTTTGTACGGTTTTTCTGCTGCTTCTTAACAGTGAGTGTCTCATTCATTTAGAGTTCTTTTCTTTACTTTTTAGATTGGTTTTTTTAAGATCGTTCTGCTTCCCCTTGAATTTTTCGTTGTAGGTTTGGTGTTCTTACTCCCAAAATTGGAGTTTACATAGTTTTAACCAAGTCAACACGGTGAAAGATTCAAAACATTACACCGGGGATGGATTAAAGGGATGTAGGCTGATTCCATATCCTGGGGGGGGAGGAATATTCTTTCCCATCCCTCTGAGACACCAGCACAATATTGGTGGGGTGGGTAATGATTACCAATAGCAGAAAATGGTGCAGGCCACGGGCTACTTAGCCCACAGTTTCTTTACCTCGAGAACTGCCGTGCAAGTACCTATTGTGAGGAATAATTGCTTATGTTCCATGCTAGTTCCAAGCCTCTACTCAAAAACTACAAGAATATCCTGATAACCCAATCTTCGACGTACATCGTAGTTACTTAGGCAGAAATTCGGTCAGGACTCATTTGCTGCGAAGATATTTTAAATTGTAAATGACTAAATTCGATTTTTGTTTCACACTGTATTCATGGTTTTTTCAATAGTTTCAATAAGTTCTTGGCAATTCATTCTTGTTTTTTAAATACCGATCTCTTGAATATACCATGTTTTCATCATGGTTGGATATCTCAGTTTTATATTTTTTCAGCTGTGTTAAGTTTTGCCTTCAACAAGAAGTGTCTTTTACAGAATTCCAAGAGTCATCATAAAAACAATTAGACTAAAAAACGACGTTTTCCCGGTTTTTGAGCTGGATGTTGCCAGCAACGGATGTCTCCATTATTTTGGGTCTTCTTAACTGTAGTCAAGGAAGCGCTTGTTTCTTCGTTCGACACCCCGGAAATTTCGGGTGTAGGCGTATGGTGCAGTTAGCCCGAAATGTCGGGGGTAGGCGTCTAGTGGTTACTCACTGCGTCGTCTTGCTATTTAGCACCAGCGTGTGGATGAAGGGATGGATCCGGCTAGGCGAGAAATTTGGGGGGGGTAATGATCATAGCAGAATTTCAGGCAGCAGAAATTTTGGGGGGGGGGCTATGATAGCCTAGTAGCAGAATGGTGAATGCCAGTGGGATCCACGATGCGGAATCTGGGAGAAGCGGTGGTTCAGACTGTGCTGTCCATGATTCGCTGCAGGTCTCAGCAGTCGAGTCCTGGACGGCCATTCCCCCCACATCTTCGACGACATCGGTCCTCACAGAAGCTGGAGACCTCGTCAGGATCTCAGGTTAGGTGGGGGAAGGAGTTTAACTTTTTAAAGGTCTTTTTCATTAGGTTGTTTTAAGTCAGTGTTTGCAACTTTAGGTGGATTGAAAGATTGGACCTATTCAGATGGTCAGTTCTTTTTACTTTTTTAATTGCCCAGTTGTTGTGATATCAGCTGTAAAAGAATGTATGGATGAATTGCGGTGGTGTGAGAATCCATGTTGTTTGAAGAGTAAGTTCCACTGGACTTTGTGTGTTGTTGCTAGATCTTGGTATGTCTAATGGGGCGGACATTCTGCTATTCGCGTTTTATCACTACCTTCAAATTTTAGACATCTTTCTTACGGTCACCTCATCTGTTCTCAACGGGCTGCAGATCAATGGCCTATCTACTGTCTGTCTCTTCCTCACTATCATCCACTACTATCTCTAAGTGTTACTGGTAATACTAATGTAGCCTTTTACAAGCTACTGGTGGAAGTTTGACTACAATGTGTAGCATGTTGAGGAGTATAAATTTAGAACGTAGATTTTTAGTGAATCTTAAACGGAGAGGGGGGCATTAAGACCAATGCTTTGAAGATAGAAGGCCACAGTCACTCCTTGTGTCGAGCAACTTCAAGCTCTTAAAGCCACTAGTTGTGGGTCAGCGGGCATTTATGTGTTTGTCTGTAGAGCTGGTACTTTACCTGAGTGTGATACAAGGGGATGTGTTGGTATTGGTACAACGATTTTTGGTGTGGGAAGTGATGCTAACCTTTGGAGAGTATAATGGGCTGTGGAAAGGTTGTGAGATTAGGAGGAGTTATGTTATCGTTTTTTGTGACGATTTTTGATGTTGCATACGGGGAGCGTAGTCCTACATGTCGACGTCAGACTTAATGCAGGCCCATCTCCACCCACACGTGCAATCGCATACTGTTTGGGGCTGGGATGGATGTTAGTGTGTTATTGTTACGATAGTTTTGTGGTTGTGCTGATAGAGTGGTGTGGTGGTGATGGATGTGCTATGAGTGTGATGGGATGGACAGTGTGAGTGGGTGGATGTGTTGTGAAGTGTAGGTGTCAGTAGCATTGTGTGGTAGTCAGTGTGAGCTATTTCAGGCAGATTATGAGGTAGCAGTGGTCATTTCGTGCTAGTTATGCCTATGAGGGAGGTATTGTGTAGATGTGCTAGGTCAGGTGTTGGTGAGTGGCGGGTATAGTTGTACCAGTGAGCGTTAGCATGTGAGTGGGAAGTGTGCACTATGAGTGTATGCGTTTGTTGAAGGTAGCAAGTTGTGTGTGCAGGGGGAAAAAGTGTTATGTGGTGAGTTGTTGTATGTTAGTGTAGTGTGCAGTGAGCTGTGTGAGTTGGTGTGGAGTCGTAGAGTGTGAGCTTAGTGTAGGCGTGGGGTAGTCAGTGACATATATGAAGTGTCAGTGCAGTTAATTGTGTGTGTGGTTGTGTTGTGAGTGTAGTGTAGTGTGTGAGTATAGTGTAGTGGGAGTGAGCTGGGGTTTAGTGCAGGGTGTGGTGTGAGTGAGTGTGTGGGTTATGTGTGTGTGGTGTAGTAGTGTGTGGTGTAGTTTGTGGATTTGTGCATAGTGTGGGTGTGAGTGTAGCAGTGTAGGTGTAGCAGTGTAGTGTAGTGCAGTGTTGATAGTGTAGTGTAGTGCAGTGTAGCATAGTGTATGTGTAGTGTAGTAGTGTGAGCATAGTAGTAGTGTAGTGTGTGTGTAGTGCAGTGTAGCTGGTGTGTAGTGTAGTGGCAGTGTAGCATAGTGTAGTGGTAGTGAGTGTAGTGCAGTTAGCATAGTGTAGTGGTAGTGTAGTGAGTCAGTGTGCATAGTGAGTAGTGTAAGCAGTGTTAGTAGTGTTGTAGTGTAGGTGCAAGTGTACAGTGTAGCTAGTTGTGTAGTGTAGTGTAGTAGTGAGTGTAGCATTGGTGTAGCGTGTAGTTAGTAGTGTAGCATAGTGTAGTGCAGTGTTGTTGCATTGTAAGTGCAGTGTGCATTGTGCATTAGTGTAGTGTGTGCGTGAGTGTAGCATGTGTAGTGGAGTGATGATCAGAGAAACGTAGTCAGTGTTTGCAGTGTTAGCATTTGTAGACTTTGCTTGAAGTTTTTTGATTTAGGGGGCCTAGTGTAGATTAGTTGTGTTGATGTAGATTTGTCAGCAGTGTAGGTAGTGCAGTGGTAGCATAGTGTGTGCGTGTATGATATATAGTCACATAGTGAGTGGTAGTGTAGCAGTGCATGTAGTGTATAGTCAGTGAATACAGTGTGGAGTGACGTGCATTGCTTTGTAGTAAGTGAATAATGAATTTCCAAGTATAATAACGCACTTAAAAAAACTCCACCCATGGGATTACTGCATGGAGGGAAAAAACAATCCGCATAACCAGATTTTACGGTGGTTAAATCTTTGGGATAAATCTTGCTACTGTGTTTTTGAATCTTTGGTACCATTGGGGTTGAAAATTGACCTACCACAGTCCCAGGGCTGTTTAACGGGTGCTGCGTTGCCTGTTTCTTATGTATTATTATATATTTTGGTGTTTAATCATACATGGTTGTTATAAGATACCCTGTTACAGTTTTTTTGTGTTTGCGTTTTGTGTGGTTTTTGATCCGCCGGCAGGTTAAATTATGTTTTAAAAATTAAGGGTTTCTGTAGTAGCTGTGGTGTAGAATTCTGCAGAGTGGAAACCACTTGTGTCTGCTCTAGTTTGATGTATAGAAAATGTGTGGTGTGTTGTATATACTGTGATTGTTTTAAGTTTTTGTTGACTTAGTGATGAAATTGCATACACAGGACGGTGGGGAATGCTGCAAGGGTGTTGCAGTGGTTGTGCTGTTTGTAAATGTATATATTCTGATTTTTGTCTTGGACCTGACATCGGGTTGTATAGTTCAACCACAGAAAAAGTTTGGGGTCCTCTTTTTTTGTTTTGTCGGGGGTTTGGGGGGGTTTCTTGTTTTATACGAACCGGGGTTATAAATGATTGATATAAATGTCTAACCTGAGTGGGGCAGAGCGTTAAGTAATGGCTGTGATGGTTACTCTCTGTGTGTGTGTTGAGTTAGACGTGATATTGATCAAGTGTGTGTATGTTGAGTTTATGGACGTGTATAACGGAGATGGATGACGGCAGGATTGTGGAGGGATGGAAACGAGCGCGAGCTCTGGTTTGTCTGTGGTGCCATGACATCGGGGAAGTACGTCCGCTACTACGGCAAAAGTAAGCCCCTTTTTCTGTGTCAGGTTTTTTATTCTTTCTTCTATTTTCAGCACAGAACCCGTCATAAATAAAAGTAAAGAACCAAAAAGAAGAGGAGAGATGGAGAGAAGGCTCTCATGAACCTCCCCTGGGAGAGATTGGATCAACCAAAGAAGAAGAGAGAGGATTCTGAGCTGCGGGTTTTGTTTTCGCCGTTTTAAAAGGGTTAGCGCTTCATTCCAGGGATTTTTTTTTTGGGTCGTTTTATTGGCGTTTTTCATTTGGGAGCTTTTTTTCTTTTTGTTTTGTTTTTTTTCGTATTTCGTTCCAAATTGTTCAAGAACGAAGCCCTGGTTTTTCCCTTGTCAAGTCGGGGCGCTTTGATTTTGTTTTTTAAAGTGGGGCTTTTTTCTATGTATGCTATTCAACTCTTCGTCCCTCTGATTGGCCTTCTTTCCACTCACTCTTGCCTCCTTCCAACCACACCTTCCCTCCCATGTTCCTCTGCCTTCCTATTAACTTTGCCTAGGAATGATGAACTTTTCCTAGGTATGACTTGATGGAAAATGTCATCTGTTAAGCTCCTAGGAGGGCAGCTTTACGTATCCTGCACATCATTACAAGGTACCATCAGCAGAACTTACATGGACCTTCATTTTTATAGAAAATCGTCCTCCTTGAATAGTTGACAGAAAACTCAACTCTCCATAAGCCTTGTGAGACTATAAACAGAGACCCCTTGTGCGAACGCACGCAGAACATCTTGCGCACACGTTAAATCCTGTTCCGCTTTTCAGAAGAGTAGGTCATTGTGTGCCGGTGGGAACAGATGACAAAATTTTTAAAACGGCATACACACGGGGACTGGATGTGAAAAAGCACACGAGTGATTATTCCATTAATCCTCGATATAAAAAGAATAAACAAACAAGTGGATAGCTGGTTGACTGTCGAGCACCAAGGTTGAGAAATCCATCTCTCCACTTGGCGCATGGTTTAGATGCGTGTGAAGTTGGCATGAAGCACAAAGTGGCGTTGGCTGTGTGTGATGTAGAGGGATTCCATTCCTTATCTAGAGTAGCTGACACCACCGTCTAACCCTGTGAGAAAGTCTTTTCACTTTTGGACCAGACAAGAACTTGTGAAAAATCGGAGTAGAACAAAAAATTGGGTAGTGATGTTTAAACACTAGTGATGTTTAAACACTGGGATGGGCACAGGATATCCATTCTGCAGTGTTGTTTGCCCGTGTGGCATTTTTTTAGTGTTTATTTCTTTGTACTCTAAAATGTTTGGTGGGGGTTTTGTTTACTCTTTTTTTGTGTAACCTGGGTATGATGAATTAAGCGGAATGGCTGGCATCCTCAGCACAGCCTGGTTTAATAATTAGCCTTGAGGAACGATGTAAGTATTGTGTCATGTAATGTTGGTTTGGGTTGGGTTGTGGGGGTTTTTAACAGATTAATGGTGTTAGATAGTTGAGGGTATTACTGTGTGGAGGTGTTGGTTTTGAACTTTTGAGTTGAAAGTTGCTGGAGCCACTGAAACTGAATGAGGTAGTAGCGGTGGTGGTTGTTGTTGTGTGTTCCCAGCTTAACACTCTTGGGGGGTCACCCAGAACATGCTCTCTGTCTGTCTCTCTCATCCCACCTGGGAATAATCACTGTGAGATAGGAAGTATATCGGATGAGAAGTTTGCGTGTTTGACTGTTTTCAAGTACTTTGCCATATAGGCAGCCATACTCTGACTTCAGAGGATAATGAATGAGGTGACAGCCCTGATATGGCTTTTTGGTCCGTAGGGCTGTAAATGGAATAGTAAAGGAAAGCCAAATTTCAGCTTCAGAGGATTGACTCTGTGTGTGTGTGTGTGTGTCTGTGTGTGTGTGATTCAGATTCACAATATTTTATTGCCGTTTAAGTCGAGTAGACTTAATTGACACAACAACAAAACAAACATCATTTAAAATTATCTATTTGGCTCAAAATGATGTATTGTTGTTGACTTCAATTTTACGTCTGTTCACTTTTAGTGATATTAGACGCTCCCCCCCCAAAAAAAAACCCACAAAAACAAAACAAAACAAACAAACAAACAAACCGGTAGATGTGGATGTGTTGTTTTAAACAAAAATCTAGAAAAGAAACTTGGCAATGCAACAGGAATTAAAAAAAAAAAAAAATACATGAATGAGACAAAATGATGTATGTGTGTGTCTGTGTGTGTGTTTGACTCTTTGTGTGTAGGACTCGTGTGTGTATGCATGTGTGTGTGTATGCTTGGCTCTGTGTGCGTCTGTCTGTGTGTGAGTATGTATAAAATTATATGTGTGTGTGTTTGACTCTGTGTGTGCGCACACTCACGCATAAGGAGGAAGGTGGCAGAATGGTTTAGACGCTCGTTGCCAGTGTTGAATACGTGAGGTTCGCCTCTCCTTTCTCCC
>CM054161.1:48141409-48163690 GCA_028751875.1 Rapana venosa
GGGGATTTTTTTTCCCTGGATTTAAACCCCATCAGGGGAAAAGGGACCCCCCCCCCCCAAAAGCCCTTTTTCGGATGAGACTAAAAACCGGGGGCCCCCCGTGGGCGACCCACGAAAAGAAAAATTTTGCGCACCTTTAAAATCCTTTTTCCCCGCTTTTCAAAAGGTTTTAGGCCATTGGGGGTGCGGGGGGGGAAAAACAAAATGACAAAAATTTAAAAAAACCCCCATAACGGGGGGGAAGGGGAGGGGAAAAAAAAAGCACTTTTAAGGTTTTAAACCCCCATTACCCTTTTGATTTTTAAAAAAATTTTAAAAAAAAAAAAAAAAGTTACAAAATTCTCTCTCTCTCTCTCTCTTCTCTCTCTTTCCTCTCTCTCTCTTCCTCCCCCTCTACCCCTCTCCTTCCCCTTCTTCTCCCCTCTCTCCTTCTGTTTTTGGTGGTGGTGGCGGGGTTGGTGATTTGGGGGTGGTGGTTGGGGGGGGTAAAAAATTTGGGGGGTGTTTGGGTGGATGATGGGGGGGGTTGGGGGTTGGTTTAAATCATCAGTGCGTAAAGGGGGCCTGAAATTTTATTTTTGTGTTTGGTTTTTTAGTAGGAGGAGGAGGGGGAAAAGAAAGGCAGCAGCAGCACCCGGGGGGTAAAAAGAGAGTGAAGAAGGGTATTAGTAGTAGGTATAGTAGTAGAGGGGGAAGGGGGAGAGTTTTTTTGTTTGGTTTCAGGGGAGGAGGGGTTTTTGTTTGGGGGTTTTGGTGTGTTTGTGTGGTGTGTGTTTTGTTTTGGTGTGTGTTTTTGGTGTGTTTTTTTTGGTGGGCGTGTGTGGGGGTTGCGTGTTTTGGGGTTGGTGCGTGGTGCCCCCTTTGGCCGTGTTTTGTGTTTTCCCAAAGCCCAAAGGTTTTCAAATTTTTAAATTTTCAGATGGTACTTTTTGAATAAGCAGGGCATTTGTTTTTTTTCATAAAAAGCCATCTATCTAAAGGAAAAAAAAAGGGCAAAAAAAAAAAAAGAAATGTAAAAAGGGCAGACAAAAGAAAAAAAAAACCTAATCTAGGGTTTTAAACTAAACAAAATAAACAAGAAAAGACAATCACAAAATTGCATATAGGGAAAAATTAAGACAAAAAAAAAAAAAAAAACCCAAAAAAAAATTTTAAAACCATAAAATTTCAAATAATTAAAAAATCTTGAAAAAAAAAAACCCGTCAAAACACAAACAAAAAAAAGAAAACAAAAAAAAACCCAAAAACCAAAAAAACAAACAAAAAAAAAGAAAAAAAAACCAGGAAAAAAAAAATGAATAAAAAAAAAAAAATCCAAACTGCCCCCCCCCCCCCCCCCCCCTCACACCCCACATAATAACACAAAAACCCCTTCAACCTTTACAAAAAAACTAAAATAAAACCCAACAAAAAAAGATAAAATCAACAAAAAAAACCACAAAAAGGAAAAATAAAAATCAAACACAAACATACGTTACACAAAAACCCAACAGCGACAAAAAAACTAACATAAAAAAAAAAAAGGCCCAAAGGGCAAATGAAAAAAAATATAGAACTAAAAAAAAGACGGGGAAAAAAGAGGAAAAAAATTCCCCCCCCCCCCCCCCAAAAAAAAAACCAAACCCAAAAAACCCAAAACAAACAAAAAGAAAAAAATAAAAAAAAGAACTACCCCCCACCACCACCAATAAAAAACAAAAACAAAAACCCAAAATGGATAAAAACAGGGGAAAAAAACGGGATTTTAACATTTAAACACTTACTTTAACTTTCATACAATCCTCACCCAAAACCCCCTTCCCCACCACATAAATATACCATATATAAGGAAAACAAGAAAAACCCCAAACCCAACTATTGGATTCAGGAGCGAAAAAAGTATAAAAAAAAGGGAACAAAAATTCCCCTTTCCCTTTTCCCCCGGTTTCAAAATACACGCATTACAGGTGTTTTTGGTTTAAAGGGCAGAAAAAAACCGTTAATCCTTTCCCCTTCAAAGAAAAAAAATTTGGGAAATTTGAAAAACCCAAACCCAGATTTAAAAACGTCAGAAAATAAAAAATTTTGGGCTCTTTTAAATTTACAATGAAAAAAAAAACAAACAGGGGCAAAAAAAAAATAAATCAAATTTTTTTGTGTTAACAAAAAAAAAAAAAGGAAAAAAAGGCCCAAAAAAGAAAGAAAGAAAAAAAAAAAACCAAAACCAAAAAAAAATTTAAACCAACACACACCCCACTCAAAAAACTTTTAACACACACACACAAAAAACCACCCCAAAAACACCAGATTAAAAAAGCGTTTTGGGGGTTTTGGATATCAAAATAAACCCCATATTTAGAATCAATGCTTACACTTTTACTCAAAAATGAATAGGGAAAAAAGGGAAATATTAAATTTTTAATGACAAAAAAAATAACGTAGTGACCCAAAAATCACTCCCCTTAAGTTTTTTAAAGTCGTGTTTCTGTCCCTTTAAATTTCATAAAATATTTTTTTTGGATGTTTTTTTTAAACGTTTTTTGGTTTTTTAAAAAAACATTTCAAATTTGGGGGAGTTTTTTTCTTTAGGTAAACAACCTGAAAAACAAGAGGCTCGATTTATTTTGGGTTTTTTCGGGGTTTCTTAAAAAATTTTAAGAAAAAAAGGGTTGGTTTTTATTTTGGGTTTTTAAAATTTTTTGAAAGTTTTGGGTAATCTTGGGGAATGCATTTTTGATTAAAAACCTTTTTTTTGCAAAAAAACAAATTTTTTTATTAAAAAAAAGCCCGGTTTCGAAATGTCGGGGATTTTTTAATTTTTTTAAAAATCCCAATTGTCGGGTTTTGTTTTTTTTTTTAACAATAAAATTTTTTTAACTCTTTTTTTATATAAAATGGGAAGAATAAATTTTCAAGTTCTTTTCCACTGAAAGGTACCCCAAAATGGGTTACAAAATAGTAAAATTAAATTGGTAAATGTGCCCGGGGAAAAAAAATTTAGTTTTCGAAAATTTGGTTTAAATTGGGAAAGTGTTTTTTTTTGGGAAAAAATTGAATTACCCTTTTGTAAAGGCGGGGCCCTTTTTAACCTTTAGGGGACTTATTTGATCATTTTCCAAAAGGGCAAATTTTTGTAAAAGGTAAAACCAAATTTTTAATTGGGGGCCCAATTTCCCTTAAAACTATTCCTTTATCCAAAAAACAGGGG
The DNA here is from genome assembly GCA_028751875.1 of Rapana venosa. Taxonomy (NCBI): domain Eukaryota; kingdom Metazoa; phylum Mollusca; class Gastropoda; order Neogastropoda; family Muricidae; genus Rapana; species Rapana venosa. Next base: position 48,144,597 of record CM054161.1, read on the forward strand.
TTTAAAAAACCTATAAATTTCATTTTTTTGCCTTTTTGTCTTGCTGATACGTACAAAACACTTTTTTTTTTTGTGCATTTAAGGACATGTGGGTTTAAATTTTAGTCCAAATTTGGGCAATCTGTCAATACTGTATTGAAAATTTTGGGGGGTTTTCTTGCTGGAGTCTGAAAACAAATACAAAAAAAGAAATGGGTTTTCAGGCAAAAAATTTCACGGTTTTCATTTACCAAAACAGGGGGGAAAAACCCTTTACATAGGGCTGAAAAAAAAAGAGTTTGGGCCCAAAAACTGAACCTTGTGTAACCCCATATCTAATTTGGGGAGTAGTTTGATCTTGGGTTTTTCAACCATACAAGCCTTTCGCCTTTTTTAAAAAATTAAAAATTTTTTTAGAAATTGGATAACTTTTAGGGTTTGGGGAAATTTTTTACAATTTCTAATTTACCCCAATAAAAAAAAAGTGGTTTAAACCCCATCAAAGGGTTTTTTTAAAAAACAACAAAAAGGAAGGGCCCGTAAAAAAATTATTCATTTATATTTTGTAGGAGACTGCAGGGGAGCTGATTAAAACAGTGTGACAGGAAAGTTTTTTCGAAAAACCCCGATTGATCCTGGCAATAGATTGTTTTTTTTTTTAAAGTAAGAATTTAGGGTGTTTGGGATGTGTTTTTTCAATTTGGGGGAGGGTAGTACAGGGAAAAATTGGGAAAAAACCTGTAAATTAGAAGGAAAAAGAGCAGTCACCGGGTTTAGGACCGATATTAAAAATTTTGCCTTTTTTTTAAAATTGAGAGGAAAAAAAAACCTTTTCTCAATTTCACAAGTTTATTGGGTATTCAGTTTTTTTCAAAAAATAACTGGGGCTAGGGGGAGTTTTATAAAAACGAGCTTTTTAAATTTTTTCTAATCACGGGGTTTTAGAAATTTGTTTTTCATTTTTAATTTTTTCTAATTTCGTTTAAAGGGGTTGGGCCTTGGCTGGAGAAAATTTTGGAAAAAAGGGAAAAAAGTTTTTGATTTTAAAATATTGTTTGTAGGTTTAAAGGGAAAATATTTTTTGCTTGGCTTGTCACATGCTATAAAAATTTTTTTTGGGTACATTTTGAAAAATTGGGGTGTTTTAAATTTTATCAGGGGTTTTGTCTTAAATGAAAAAGATTTAATTTTTTAAACATTTTATTACAATAATGTATTGATGGCTTTTTTTAAAAACTGGGAGGTCACTAGTGGTAATTAACAACTGTTGAAAAATAATTACGCTTTGATCTGCGTTTTTAAAGGAATTCACTTTTTTTTCCTTTGTGGTTTTAAAAATTTTTCATGTTACCCCTGGGTTTCAGTGGTTTTTTAAATTAATCCAGATTCCCATGTCTTTTGGGTTTTCCCTGGAGGTTTTGGTTTTTTTTTTTAAAATCTTTTTTTAAAAAAGGGAGCATGTTTTTCATACACTGAAAATAAATGTGTTAACCCAAAAAATTAAACAGCTTCATTGGGGGCCCCTGAATTTTATATTAAAAAACGTTTTAAAAGGTTTAGTTCATCCGGCCGAAAAAAAAAAATTATCCTCAAAGGGGTGTTTTTTAAAACGTCGGGAATATTTTAGTTTTTTTTGCCCAACTTTTTGGAAATTTTTTTTGCGACGGGTTTTTAAAACCAAGTACAGCAAAAAGGATTATTTTTAATCGCTGCATTTCCCCCTGACGGGGGCACCCTACATCAGCTAAGTTTGGGGTTTTTTTCGTTAGTGTATAAAATATGATCAATTTTAAAAAATTTCTGAGTTATCTGGTTTTTAAAGTGTGGGTTTTTTCTTAGTTGTTCCAGGGGGCCAAAAAATCATAAAAGGGTTTTTGATTCCATTTTGGGTTTTTGGGTTTTTAGAAATCCCAAAGTTTTTTAAACTCCCAAAAATTTAAAAGTTTCAGATTTAAAATGCAAAACCCTTTATCCATTTTGAGAATTGAAAACTATCAAACCAATTAAATGGTTTTTGACGGAATTTTTGTATATGAAAATTTTAAACAAAATGGGGACTACTGTCTTTTAAAATTTTATTTTTTTTCCCCAAAACGGAATTTTTTGAAAAATCATACACATCAAAAAATTTATAGGGGCCCTTTGGGCAGGGATAAAAGGGAAAATGCCAAAAAAAAGTTAATTTTAAACCTGTTGTTTTTTGGGGTTTTTAAGGGAATTTTTGGCGAAAAAAATTGGTATCCTGGAATGTTTCAAGGGGCTGCAAACAGTTATAATTTTAAGAAAGGGGGGGATTCAGGGAAAGGGCCCAAAAAAATGAAACTTTATTCCCCCATTAAAAAAAGTATGCTAGCAAAGTCCCTCTTTTTTTAAATTTGGTTTTTCAAATTTTTTATGTTTAAGGTAGCCTTCGTAGACCATGTTTTTTTTGGCCACTTTTTCGAGGTTTAAAAACATGGGCTAGAGGGGGAGTGCAGCAATAACCCGTTTAGAATTTCAGGTGTGTGTGGGGGTTTTGTTTGTGTGGGTGTTGTGTGTGTGTGTTTTTGTGTGTGTGTGTTTTTGTGGGTGTGTGTGGTTTTGTTGTAAAGTTTTGCGTAAGTGCGGTTGGGGGTTTTTGCGTGTGTGGCCGGGGGGGCGTGTTTTTTTGTTTGTAGTTTTAAGTGTAGTAGTAGGGAGTAGTATTTTGTAAGTAGTAGTTTGTAGTAGTAATAGGGAGTACTTTCCCCCGTTTGGGATTTAACATTTGTGTGGTTTTTCGTTTGGGGATGCTTGCGTGGCGTGTGTTTGAAGGGGAGTGAGTTTTTCAGTTTTGTTTTTTACAAAAACCTTTATATCAACCCCGGGAAATTTGGTTAAAAAAATTTTGTGTTTTTTTTTTTTGGTTGGGAGTTTATGGTTGTTAAATTATCTGGGGTTTTGGGGGGTGTTGTGTGGTGTGGTGTGTGTGTGTGTGTGGGTGTGTGTGTGTGTGTGTTTGTGTGAAATGTGTTTGGTTTAAAAAGGAAAGGGGTTTGAACTTCCAAAAAACTTCTTTGGGTTTCAAGGGGGGTGCGGGCCGTTTTTAAAATTTTTCCGGGGGGTTCCTTAACGAAGGGGCCCCCAAAAAACCCCCCATGGGTGGTAAAAAAAAGGGCAAATAAGCCCGTAAATTTGCCCCTTTTGCCCTGGGGAGTAAAAAATTTTTCCTTTTCCTTCCTTTTGGGGGGGGAAAAAGGCCCTTGGTTTTAAAAATTGTTGCTTTTTTGGAAAAATTTGTTATTTCGGGTTAAACTGTTTTGTTTTAAAGGGGGCAAATTTCTTTTTTCTTAAAAGTTTAATTTTCAAAAATGCCGGGAAAATCCACTCTCCGCCCCCCATCTTTTAAAATTTTTCCCGGATTAGAACTTTTTAAACCCCCGGGTTGTGGGAAAACCCCTTTTGCGGAAAACCCCCCCTTTTTTAGCCCACCTTTTGCCTTTTTCCCTTTTTTTTAAAAGTAGGCCAAGTTGGGGTTAAAAAAGGAAACCCAAAATTGAAACAAAAATGTTTACAACCGGGGCCCCTTTGGAATTAATTTTCCCCCAAAAAAAAATAATAAAAAAAAAAAAGGTTTAAAAATTTTTAAAAACAAAAAAATTTTAAAGCCCCTTGTTTAAAACTTTTTTTCCCCCCTCCCTTTCCCCCCCCCTTTTCTTTGTAGTAGTCGTAGTAAGTAGTAGTAGTAGTAGTTAGTAGTAGTAGTAGTAGAGTAGTAGTATAGTGTCTTCATTGTTTGGATTCATCAGTTTGTGTGTGTGCGTGGGTATGCGTGCGTGCGTGTGTTTGTGCATGCGTGCATGTGTACGTATATGTGGGCGTGTGTGTGTGTGTGTGTGTGTGTGTGTGCAAACATTGATATGGCAACCCAGAATTAGGCCAAATCCCAAACAAAAATAATAACAACTGTACAGTACTATCATCATCATCATCATCATCATCATCATGATCAACATGAGTACGATCATCATCAGGCTTGTATAATTATGGCGTGGCGTGGTGAGCTGTGCTGTGCTGTGCTGTGCTGTGCTGTGCTGTGCTGTGCTGTGCATGTGCTGTGCTGTGCTGTGCATGTGCTGTGCTGTGCTGAGCTGAGCTGTGCTGTGCTGAGCTGTGCTGTGCTGAGCTGTGCTGTGCGTGTGCAGAGTTGCTGGCTGCCTGTGTGGTGGTCTTTCTCCTGGGACTTGTGAACGAGGGCCTCCGCCTCCTCATGGCCTGGCTAAAAGCGCAGCTCAACGCCAGTCCCCCACCACTGCCTTCCCTTCAGCCCTTGTGAGTCAATCCTTCCTTCCTTCCTTCCTTTCGGGACGGGATAGCCCTCGGTGGTTAGATTGATGCCTTCGTGATCTGTTGACTCGGGTTCCAATCTCGTTCAAGTTCAAGTCTAATCTCGTCTCGTTTTTCCTCTAGAGTTTATATCAGTGCCGACTCCACTCTCGCCCCCCTCAAAATATCCTTCGGATGAGACTATAAACCGAGGTCCTGTGTGCGAACGCATGCAGAACATCTTGAGCACACGTTAAAAAGCCGTTCCGCTTTTCGGAAGAGTAGGCCATTGTGTGCCGGTTGGAAACGGATGACAACGTTGACAAAAACTGCTTACACACGGGGACTGGATGATATCCTCGAAATAAAATAATAATAACAATAGTAATAATAATTCAGCCCCTTGTGAGTCTCTCCTTCCCTCTCCCTTCCCTCTCCCCTTCTCTCCTTCCCTCTCTCCTTCCCTCTCCCCTTCTCTCCTTCCCTCTCCCCTTCTCCTCTTCTCTCTCCCCATCTCTTTAACTTTGTCATTCCCTCCTTCCCTCTCCCCTTCTCTCCTTCCTCTCCCTTCTCCTCTTCTCTCTCCCCATCTCTTTAACTTTTGTCATTCTCCTCCTTCTTTCACTCACCCTTCTCTCTAGCCCTTGTGTCTCTCCTTCCCTCTCCCCTTCTCTCTCCTTCCCTCTCTCCTTCCCTCTCCCCTTCTCTCCTTCCCTCTCCCCTTCTCTCTATACCTCTCGCCTTCTTCTCCTTCCCTCTCTCCTTCCCTCTCCCCTTCTCTCCTTCCCTCTCCCCTTCTCTCTATACCTCTCGCCTCTCTCCTTCCCTCTCCCTTCTCTCTATACCTCTCGCCTTCTCTCCTTACCTCTCCCCTTCTCTCTATACTCTCGCCTTCTCTCCTTACCTCTCCCCTTCTCTCTATACCTCTCGCCTTTCTCTCCTTTCCCTCTCCCCTTCTCTCTATACCTCTCGCCTTCTCTCTTCCCTCTCCCCTTCTCTCTATACCTCTCCCCTTCTCTCCTTCCCTCTCCCCTTCTCTCTATACCTCTCGCCTTCTCTCCTTCCTCTCCCCTTCTCTCCTTCCCTCTCCCCTTCTCTCTATACCTCTCGCCTTCTCTCCTTCCCTCTCCCCTTCTCTTTAACTTTTGTCAATCCCTCCTTCTTTCCCTTTCCCTTCCCTCTATACCTCTCCCCTTATCTTCTTTCCTCTCTCATTCTCCTCAAACCTTTGTCAATCCCTCCTTACCTCTTCCCTTCTCTTCAACCCTTGTCAGTTATATGGATTGGTGATTTATAGGGATTGGTGAAATTTAGGGATTGGTGATTTACAAGGATTGGTGATTTATAGGGATTGGTGAGTTATAGGGATTGGTAAATTATAAGGATGAGTGGCTTATAGGGATTGGTGGGTTATGAGGATTTGTGAGTTATGTGGATTGGTAAGTTATGGGGATTTGCTGAGTTATAGGGATCGGTGAGTTATAAGGATTTGTGATTTATAGGGATTGGTGAGTTATGGGGATTGGTGAGTTATAGGGATTGGTGGGTTACAGGGATTGGTGAGTTATAGGGATTGGTGAGTTGTAAGGATTTGGTTATAAGGACTGGCGAGTTATAAGGATTGGTGTTATAGGGATTGGTGAGTTATAAGGATTTGTGAGTTATAGGGATTGGTGAGTTGTGCGGATTGGTGAGTTATGGAGATTGGTGAGTTATAGGGATTGGTGATTTCTAAGGATTGGTGATTTCTAGGGACTGGTGATTTCTAGGGATGGATAAGTTATAGGGATTTGGTGAGTTATATATAAGGTTCGGTGATCTAGAGCTAATACGTCTATCAAAAAAACAAGAAGTCGAGGGTTTCATCCTCGCTTGAACTCGAACTTTGTCCACCCCTAGAGTGGTCTTTTAGGTGAGATGATAAACAGACGTCAAATGTGCAGTACACATTCTGCGCACGTAAAAGAACCCATGGATTCAAGAGAGTTGACCCTGAGGAAATTCTGCAGAAAATGGAAAAATGGAACAAAACTAGCACTCAGAAACTGCTACGTGTGTGTGTGTGTGTGTGTGTGTGTGTGTGTGTTGTGTGTGTGTGTGTGTGTGTGTGTGTGTGTGTGTGTGTGTGTGTGTGAGAGAGAGAGAGTGCGTGTGTGTGTGTGCGTGCGTGCGTTTGTGTGTGTGTGTGTGTGTGTGTGTGTGTGTGTGTGTGTGTGTGTGTGTGTGTGTGTGTGTGTGTGTGTGTGTGTGTGTGAAAGAGACGGAGAGAGACAGAGAGAAACAGAAAGGGAGTGAGAAAGAGAAGAGAGGGAGGGAGTGACAGGGACAGACAGACACACAGACAGACACACAGACAGAGACGGAAAGAGGCGAATAAAAGGCTGTTTTTTAAAAAAAATTCACGGTTAGTTTCATTTTTTAATACCAACCAACAACAAACACCCCCCCCCCCCCTACACACACACACACACACACTCAGATTGTGTCTGAACCATCGTTACTGTTGGACATTGTGTTAGGGTTGATAAAAAGTCCGATAACTCAGCTTTTGTGGTATGTTACTGTTGGTTTTTATTCAGTACTGTTATCTGACATTTTTCAGTTATCGTTTGCTTTTTCTTGTTAGATTTTTCCCGTCTAAAATCACTAAATGTGAATAGACGTTAAACTGAAGATATCACACACACACACACACACACACACACACACACACACCACACACACACACACACACACACACACACACACATACATACACACACACACACACACACACACAAACACACACACACACACACACACACAAACCAACCCTTCTCCAATACAACAATACCAACACTGCCCACCAATTTCAACCCCCCCCCCCCCCCAAACAAACAAAACACCCAAAAACCCCACCCCAACAAACACCCCAGTAAACACTCTTTTTTGTCTTAATCAATCAATCAAATTATTTATTTATCTATCTTATTTACTTACTTATTGATTGATCGATTTAATTCATTCATTTCCTACCACCACCAGACGCAGCATGGAACAGAAGCTGTGGCTGCGAGGTGCGGTGCATACCTTCACGTACATCTTCCACCTCTTCGTGCATTACTGCCTGATGCTGGTCTTCATGACCCTCAACGTCTGGCTCTGCCTCTCCATGCTTCTCGGCGCGGGCCTGGGCTACCTCCTCTTCCACTTCCGGCCTGTCAAGTCACGTGTCTTCCGGTTCTTCGGGATGCGCGAGCCAGCGTGCGCGCGGGAGGAGAAGGAAGGGGAGGAGAAGGAGACGTATTCAGAAATGACTGACATGAACGTGTCCCCTGACAACTCGGAGGAGTTTAAGTGGAATAGTAGTCCTAAGAAGTAAGAGGAGCGAGGGTGTTGGTTTTAAGGGTGTGTTGTGGTGTGTCGTGTAGTGTTTAGTCTCTGTGTGTGTGTGTAGTGTAATGTGTGTATGTGCACGTGCACGCACGCACACACATGCACGTGCGAGCGAACACACACACATACATACAGGCACGCGCACGCACACACACATAAACACACAGCACACACACTAACACACACACAAATACACACACAAATACACACACACACACAACACACACACACACACACACACACAAGTGCAGTGCACATACACACTCGCACACACATACACACTCACACAAAAGCGCAGCGCACATACACACTCGCACACACACACACTCACACAAAAGCACAGCACACACACTAACACACACACAAATACACACACACACACACACACACACTCACGTACGCACACACAAGCACAGCACACGCACAAACACACACACACACACACACACACACATAAGCACACACACTAACACACACACACATACAAACACACTCACACACACACACACACACACACACACACACACACACACACACACAACACACACACACACACACACACACACAACGCACACTCACACACGCGCGAACACACACACACCTTCCACATAGTGTTTGCCTGTGTCCATTAAATGAGGCCTGTGGCATGTTTGACAACAGGCACTCATAGAAAAAAGTGTAATATGAAAATAATAAACTATTGTTTTGATTACGTCTTGGTTGTACATAAGACTGTTTTGGGGGGGCAGGGTGTGTTTTGTGGATTTAAAATATACTAGCGGCATTATTTTTGGATTTAAAATATAAAATATACTAACAGCATTATGTTTAGTCAAACATTTTGAATGATGATTTTAACACAAGATTTTCATACACACACTCTTAATATGGGTTTTAAGACAATAATGATATGTGTGTCGGGGTCCAGTTTTGTGTTTCCAGATGGTTCATTATTAAGCAATGCATTTTCTTTTTTTATTGTGTTCGTGTGTGTGTGTTTTTGAGTGTGCATGCGTGCGTGCGTGCTTGCGAGTGAGTGAGTGAGTGAGTGAGTGTGTGTGTGTGTGTGTGTTTGAGTGAGTGTGCGTGCGTGCATGCATGCGTGCATGCATGCGTGCGTGTGTGTGGAGTTTCTTCCCCAGATTTACAGCATCCTTTGATTATTTTGGATGGTGATTTCCAGCTTAACAACTTATTGTTCATAAACTAGAAGAAGACGTTGCTATCTGTGGATTGTGGTCATTGAAGGTATGCACTACAAGTTTCCCAGTTCTCTGGAAAGAACACACTGCACAGTGCCTTGGGGACGGGATGGCTCAGTGGTCAGAACACTCACTTTCCACCAGCCAAGTTAAGCAGCGTCGAGCGTGGTTACCACTTGGATGGGTGACCTTTTGCGCGCCTTGGCTTCAGTACACTTCCCCCAGTTCACCCAGCTGTAAATGGGTACCTGCCCTCTTTAGGGTCAGGGAAGGTAAAGCAGCGAGGGAGAGGAGATGGGCGCCGCCTTCAAAATGCTGGCCCCTAGAGAAGTTGAGGTCTCTGATGCCTCGCTCCCCTATGACCACATAGGTTATGGGACACCTTTACCTTTATAGTGCCTTTAAGTCTATTAGTCTTGTTTTTTCTTTACCGTTATTTTACTAAAGCTTGGTGCAGCTTTCTGGTCAATTTCTCTGCCTCACTGTTACCTCTTTAGTTGTGTTTAGGATTTGGTTTTTGGGTGGGGTTTTTTTTGGGGGGTATGTTTTGTTTTTTATCTCTTTTGGGGGGGAGAGGGGGTTTATCCTATTCACCTGTGTGCCTTTTTTAGAGTTGTTATTCCTCCTTTTGTCTCTCTTCCAGTTTTATTTCTTTTCTTTTTTTAAAGGTGTTATCATTGTGATGTATAATTATGTTGACATCACGGCCATCGTTTTAGAGAAATTTTATATATATACACTTGCGCTCGATAATATAGATGTAGACAGATAGATAGATACACAGACAGATATAGATATAATTATATGTGTATAGATATAGATATATGCTCTTGTTTCATTTTTCAGTAGAAAGTGTGGGAAATAACACGCTCATAGCAAAGATCTGTTCTTATTTAGGAACTGAAATCACATCTGTTGTTGTTTGTTTATTTTTATTGTTGTTTTTGCTGATGTTGTCTTCAATTTAACATCTGTTCACTCTCAGTGATGTTAGACGAGGGATGTGGAAAATGCAATGGAAGTTAAAGCAGGCCGGGGGGAGGCGGATGGCAAAGACTGAGAGGTAGCATGTGTGCTGGTATTTTAATTCATTCCCTTAAAAAGAATCTCTTAAAGATGAGTTAAACTTAAAGTCAACAAAGTGTCGACATAAAACAACAATGAAGTAACTACCAACAAAATAGTCTAGTGGACTGTGCAGTAAACATTTCACAATGGCAAAGGCTGATTTTGAATCAAATCTGTGTTTTATAAACAGACCTGACTTCCTTTGTCCTGTCTTTACTTTGACAAGGTTTTCGTTCTGAGATGAATGTCACTGAGTTTCTTTGTTTTAATAATAATAATAATAATAAATGGAACTTGTATAGCGCTATATTTTGCAAAGACAAATCAAAGCGCATACAAATTAAAGCGCATAGGCCTTAGCAGCTTTAATCATCCTCTGTATTAATTTTTAGCCCCCTTTTAACTCATATACTCCATTGCTACAAGTCAGGGGAGTCTAGTTTTAATTGTTTTGTCAAGAGAATTTAATGAAACTGTATTTGCAGTTACCAATTAACTGATTGAGATTAGTTTCAACGTAAAATTTTGTACATGAACTTACGTGGGACGGGATAGCTCAGTGGTCAGAGCACTCGCTTTCCCCCCAGCTAAGGCTAAGCAGCATCGAGTGTGGTTACCAAGTGGATGGGTGACAATTTGCGCGCCTTGGATTCAGTATAGTCCCCCAGTTCACCCAGCTGTAAATGGGTACCTGCCCTCTTTAGGGTCAGGGAAGGTAAAGCAGCGAGGGAGAGGAGATGGGCACCGCCCTCAATATGCTGGCCCTAGAGAAGTGAGGTCTCTGACGCCTCGCTCCCTTACGACCTTATAAGTTATGGGACTCCTGTACCTTTCTATTTACACGTCTCAGCTGAACACCCTGGGGATTACTCGGAATATGCAGTCTGTCTCCCTCTTCACACCAGGAAATTACACTGAGACTGCAAGTACACACCAGATGAGAAGTGTGCCTGCATGACTGATTTCAGTGACCTCGCCATATAGGCAGCCATACTCCGAACACAGAGAACGTGTTTTTCTTTAATGGTAAGGGGCCATAATTATGCTGAGAACTTGTCGTGGCTGAAGACAATCTCAACAATAACAGTTTCAAATCATAACAACACAGTAATATAGGCCTTGCAACTGTGTTTTTCAATCAATAACTGACAATGGTTTGGGGCTGTGGAAACAGATGGCAGAATTTACAAAACCACATACACACGGGGACTGGATGTAAAAAAGCACATACGTGCTTATTCCATTATCCTCCATATGAAGGAATAGATGAATATGAAAGAATAAATAAATAAACAGCTGTGCCACAACTAAGGTATAAAATGAAATTTTAAAAGGTCAACAAAGGTCATGAAAGAAGCCACTCTGTGATGCCTTATTCACCCATGAGGCAAGAACAACAGTGTGAAGCATCCAGCCGCCCCCAACTTGTATCTTGATGCACATTAGCAACAACAATAACGAAGTGTTTCTGTGCCTGTGGTGAGTTTGTGTCAATCCCTTTGGGGTTGGAGGTTCACGGGGAACGGTCGTCGAAGGGACGTTGTGGTGGTTGCCGCCTGGGGTGGGCAACTCACTCAGCCTGGCTCCGCGACTGTCGTTAGTAGGGGGCTTAGTAGGCGGTGTCCTGCGTATGTTAACTCACAACAGGCATCACTGAACATCACAAAGTGACTTGGCAGGGCCCTTCTGGCTGGTGGCCTTAGGGAGGCCTGATATTGATGGGCTTCCTGTAGACTTTCGACCCTAAAGATGCAATATAAGGAATCTGGGCATGGCTTGGGTCGGGGATGTTGAAAGGAGCGGCGTGGGAAGGAAGAGCAGCAGGACAGAAACGTCACAGAAGTGGAGGCAGCCAACAATAAAACAGTTTTTTTTTAAATTAAGTGTTTAAAAACCCCAATAATCAAATGGTCATGGTTTACATTCCTCTCTGCGCATATCAATTCTCTGCCAATCCAGGGTAGGGTAGATTTGATCAGGGATTGTCTAAAAAAAAAAAAAAGCAAAAAAAACCAACTAGTTCCTATTTCGGAACTGGGTTAGACAGGATATTGGGTAGGAATGTTGCCGTTCTACCTATTTGCATTTTTAGCGAGTACTTACATCTGACGTAGGCTGCAAAAACAGTTTGTTTGTTTGGGGTTTTATTTTACAACGGGAGATAACAACAGTTGAGAAAAAGATAAATACCCCTCACTGTGTGTGTGACGTCAATACAGTTCCGTTTAAGATGGTAAAAATAATGCTCATGACTTTTATCTTGAAAATCAGCAAGGTTTGTCTCCTTTTTTTCCGTCCTCCTCTTTCTTCTTTCTTCTGTCGTGTCTTTCTTCCTCTTCCACATCCTCCTCTTCCTTCTTCTCCTTTTGTCCTCTCCAGGAAGTGGGGAAGAGGGATACACAGCGCACAAATTCAGCATAACTCAGTCAAGGGTCCAGGGCCCAGTGCTAAAATTAGCACACCCCTTCCTTTTTCCAAGTCCAAGTGTGGTCGGTTTCTGCTGTAATCAGCACCAGCTGGGCTGGGATGGATAGCAGCTGAGAGGAGCTGAAAGTGGGGGGAATATGCAACTGTGGAGATGGCGCCCCCCCCCCTTCCCCCACTTTTGACCTATCTCTTTCTCACTTCCTATTTCTGTTTCTGTATCAGTCTCCCCACCCCCATCCTCTCCACACACACACACACACACACTCTCTCTCTCTCTCTCTCTCTCTCTCTCTCTCTCTCTCTCTCTCTCTCTGTCGCTCTCTCTCTCTCTGCTTTTGTCTGTGTCTGGTTCTGTGCCACTATCTGTTTTTTTCAGCTTGTTTGAGTATGAAACTGTTCTCTCGGGGGGGGGGGGGGGGGGGGGGGGGACAGTATTTGATTCATCCTAACTAATGAATTTATTAATTTATCTGTATTTTACTGAAGGCTGTATGCACACACACACACAAGAAAAGAAAGAAACCAACAACATGTGTTTTTTCTTCTCCCTCCATAAAGGAGTTAAAGTTAAGTTAAAGTTAAGATGTGTATCAGAAAAAAATGTGTATCCCTTGTTTTTACGTTCCTATATATTAGATTGTGTGCGTGCGTGTGTGTATGTGTGTGTAACAAGTTTGTTTGGCACAATAATAAACTCAATAAGACGCCTAATCGTATAAGTTTAAACTGAATTTTATTCACACAATCTGTTTGTAACGGTCTCAAAGGATGACAAATGATAAAGATCCTAAACGATTTTATTCAACATACGCATTTTTATTTCCCAAAACAAAAAAACCCTACATAAATGACACAGATGCTGTTTATATGTTTAAAGTTGTGAGGAAGTTGATTTTGTGACGACTTCCGGTTTGTTGCCTGTTTCCTGTTCCGCTCTTCATTTGATGTCAGATTTGATGGAAACAGATGACAAAATTTACAAAACCGCATACACACGGGGACTGGATGTAAAAAAGCACATGAGTGCTTATTCCATTATCCTCGATATAAAAGAATAAATGAATAAAATAAATAAATAAAAAATAAATGTCATTCCGTTCTATTTTGTTCTAATATTTTTTTCCTGAACTATGTCAGAAGCAATTCCTGAATATGAAAAATAAAACCCAGGAACAGAGATGGCAGTTGTTTGGGGTTGAGCTGTCTACTTTGGGGGGCAATGTTTAGTGATGTTGAGGTCTTTCGTGTGCTGGTCAGTATGCCTTTGGCTTTTGTTTGGTGGGGGGGGGGGGGAGAAAGGTGCTGTCGCGTGTGAGATGGGGGTGGGAGTTGTTGTAAATAAAACAAGTGCATAATTCTTACTTCCTTGTGATGGACTCGTGGCTAGTGCGTGTAGCATAGTTTAACAATAATAATAATGTATGGAATTTATATAGCGCTGAATCTTGTAAAGCAACAAATCAAAGCGCTCGTAGTTTATAGGAAGAATGCATCGCCTGACGCCTCGTGTGGGGTAGGTGACATGCTCAGAGAGGGCTTCTCTGTCTGTGGTTCAAACCCCTCCTCTGTCCTGTGACAAAGCAACTGGCTGAACGCCAGGCCCTGATGTCATGACCTGTCAGGTGATGGGGATGTAGCTTCCTTGGCTCCACAGGATACAGACAGATTGTGGAAGACAGAGAACAGAGCAGACAGAGGAATGGAACAATGTTATCAAGTCATACCAAAGACAGAAACACCGAAAGGATAAAGGGAGTGTATAGACCAGGCAGAAATAAAGAGCCGGTCATAAAAGTCTCCTTTCTTTCTAGTTGAGATGTAAGAAATACAGTTTAGAAATGTTGAAAAATGTGACAAACATAGCGTTTGCTTCTACTAACAGTTTGACTACACAAAATCACGTAAAAAGCACGTGAATGCACATGTCCCAATATCTTCAACTCTCAATAATTATAATCATAAGCTGCAGTAGTTGCGCATTATCGACACTCAGATCGCTGAACGAAAGAGCTAAACGGTTTTTTTAAACTTCAGAATCGGGATTGTGTTTGTGAATTCACAGCAAAGACAATGCAAAATAATCTGCAGATTTGGGGGGAGAGAGGAAGGGGTACATTCAGATGATGGAGAAGAACTAAACAACAGCTTAGACCAAGGAAATCAATGTTCTCACCAGAGGAAGAGCTTTTAACAACAAACGTCTTCAGACAGTCGTGACTGTTCCCTTTGACTTCAAGACCACTTTGCCCCAAGGCACCCTGAGGGCCTGGGTTCCATTCTGGTTTTAGGCAGGAAAAAAACAATAAGACAGCAGCAACAGCAGCAGCAGCAGTAGCAGCAGATGAACATCCAGAACTCATGATCTGGATGCAGCTTAGCACCCCCACCACCATCTTAGTCAAAGGACTGCTGCTGCTGGTGATGATAATGATAATGCTGGTGATGATGATGCTGGTTGTGATGATGATGATGGTAGTGGTGGTGGTGGTGGTGATGATGGTGGTGATGATGATGGTGGTGATGATGGTAGTGGTGGTGATTATGATGGTAGTGGTACATGGTGGTGATGATATGTGGTGTGTCGGTATATGATAATGCTAGTGGTGAGTGTATGATGAGATAGATGATGCTGTGCTGCTGCTGTGACGATGATGATGATGCAAATTTCGTCTACGCATGTTCACACACGGAACTTCGGTTCAAGCCCGTGTGAAGAACTGACTGTGAAGGAACTGAAGCCTGCAGAGATGCCGTGCCGGCTCTGAAGAAAAAGTGTTTATTTTCCAACCAAGCAGCCAGCCTTCAGAATGGAACCCCTCACCCTTTGATCAAGCATTTGACGTTTTACCCACCGCGCCAAGAGGCTGCCTGGCAAGTCTCTCTCTAACCACACTGAACTTTTGAATGAATGGATCGATCAGCTTAGAGAGGGGGCATGCAAAGCTTTCGTGTTCAAATCCAGATTTTTTGCTGCTGTAGAAACATGGCCTTCTGCATACACTGAATTAGCAGTTTTTGGTGTCATGGTTTTGTTTGGGGTTCTTTTTTCTTGCTAAGTACTTTCTATTTCTGATATATTATGTGTTTGTCTGTCTGTCTAGTCCAGAACTAAAAAACCGAAATTTATGAGAATCTTGAGTACTATGTTGTCTGTAGATGTGTGTAGTAGTAGTAGTAGTAGTAGTAGTAGTGGTAGTGGTAGTAGTAGTAGCAGTAGTAGTAGTAATAGTAGCAGTAAGGTTGTTAGTAGTAGCAGAGTGCAGCGCAGCAGCAGCATGCAGCAGCAGTAGTAGTAGTAGTAGTAGTAGAAGTTATAAGTTAGCAGAGAGGAGGAGTAGTAGTAGCAGAAGAGTAGTGCGCAGTAGTTGTAGCAGCAGTAGTAGATTTAGTAGTAGCAGAAGGGTAGTAGAGTTAGTAGAAGTAGTAGTAGCAGTAGGAAGAGTTAGTAGTATGCAGCAGTAGTTGTAGTAGCAAGTAGTAGTAGCAGAGTAGTAGTATGTAGAGAGTAGTAGCAGCAGCAGTGATAGCAGTCAGCAGGTGTAGCAGCTAGTATAGCATTAGTATAGGCAGGTAGTAGTGTGCAGTAGTTGTAGACAGCTGTCAGTGTAGTAGTAGTAGCAGAAGGAGGAGGAGGTTGCAGCAGTAGTAGAAGTAGCAGAAGGAGGAGTAATAGTAGTAGCAGTTCTGGAGCTAAACATCTTCCACTAAATAGTGATTCAGGGAAAGGGTTTGGGTGTGGTGGTGGGGGGGGGGGGGGGGGGGGGGGGGGGGGGGGGGGGGGGGGGGAGGTATGCACCTAACTAATCAATCGCAATAAACAACTATTATATGAAAATAAGCATAAACAGGAATTCTGAAAATAAAAAAGTAACAGCTAAACTACTAACTTTGCAATTCATGTGCGTGTGTGCGCGCAGTGTTTGTCCTTGACAGCATTACTGAAACAAGATAAAGGGAACTAAATCTGCTTGCCAGAGCAGAGCAAAGATTATTCCCCTTCTACTTTCATTTCGAAGACATGAAATCTTTTTCTTTTTATCTTTTATTTCGAGAACAATGGAATAAGCACTCATGTGCTTTTTTACATCCAGTCCCCGTGTGTACGGGGTTTTGTAAATTTTGTCATTTGTCATCACCACACAATGGCCTACTCTTACGAAAAGGAGAACAGGTTAACGTGTGCGCAAGATGTTCTGCATGTGTTCGCACACGGGGCCTCGGTTTATAGTCTCATCCGAAGGATTAGAAGGGCGAGAGACGTACACACTGTCATGGAAGAAAAGATACCACTGTTTGTTTGTTTTTAAATCCAATAAAAACCAAAACTAACAACCTAAAAAATAGGTATGGTTTAATCAGATGAACAGATCAGACTGGGCCTCTATAAGCGTTGTAGTCTGTTGCATGTCATTCTGTCGTATTGTATTTCTCACCTAGTAATTTTCTCATGCTACAGCGGGAACAGTAGGCCGTTGTGTGCAGGTGGGAACGGATGACAACATTTACAAAACTGCATACACACGGGGACTGGATATAAAAACAAAAAAGCACAAGAGTGCTTATTCCAGGTGGACGGGATAGCCTAGTGGTTAGCACATTGCGCTCGCAATCTGACGACCAGGGGTTCGAGTCCTGTTCAAGGGGGATATTTTCTCCTGGAGTTAACATCAGTACAGACTCCACTCTCCCCAAAAGTCCTTCGGATGAGACTATAAACCTAGGTCCCGTGTGCGAACGCACGCAGAACATCTTGCGCACACGTTAAATCCTGTTCCGCTTTTCGTAAGAGTACTTCATTGTGTGCCGGTCAGAACAGATGACAGAATTCACAAATCTGCATACACACGGGGACTGGATGTTTTTAAAAAAAAAAGCACATAAGTGCTTATTCCATTATCCTCGATATAAAAGAATAAAATAGATATTTTTTTAAGTAGTCTATTGCATGTCATTCTATCGTATTTTATTTCTCACCTACTAATCTTCTCATGATCAAAACGTTAAATCCTGTTCCGCTTTTCGAAAGAGTAGGCCATTGTGTGCCGGTGGGAACAGACGACAGAATTCACACAACCGCATACACACGGGGACTGGATGTTAAAAAAAAGCACATAAGTGCTTATTCCATTATCCTCTTTATAACGGAAAAAAATAAAATAAATAAAATGATTCAGCAGGAAGAGTAAGCCGTTGTGTGCAGGTGGGAACGGATGACAACATTTACAAAACTGCATACACACGGGGACTGGATATTAGGTAAAGGTAAAGGAGTCCTATAACTATAGGTCGTTAGGGGAGCGAGGCGTCGAGACCTCACTTCTCTAGGGCCAGCATATTGAGGGTGGCGCCCATCTCCTCTCCCTCGCTGCTTTACCTTCCCTGACCCTAAAGAGGCCAGGTACCCATTTACAGCTGGGTGAACTGGGGGAACTGTACCGAAGCCAAGGCGCGCAAACGGTCACCCAAAATAAAAAAACAAAAAATGCACATGAGTGCTTATTCCATTATCCTGGGAATAAAAACAAAGAAGAATAAAGCATCTGCTGTATCGAGCAGTGTGCAATCACGGCTCACACAGCCATGATGTCGACAGGAGATGTCTTGGTGACACGTGGCCCTGCCTGTATGTAGTATTGCCACGCTGTCTCTGCTCTGCTCTGCTTCAGCCATCACCTTCAGTATCATGCATAGCCTGGGTAGCCTGGCAGACCCTGGAAGGAATGAGAAGCCAGGATTTCTTTCTAGGTCTACACCTGCACGCATATACACACACATAAAATATTGTTGCAAGCAAGCATACACACACAGGGAGAACAGTATGCACGTGCACACACACACACACACACACACACACACACACACACACACACACACACACAACACACACACACACACACACACACGCACAGGGCGGGAGAGACAGATAGAGAGACAGAGACCCTGATACTGAAACAAAGCAACCAAATTCCATATAAAGATAGATATAGATAGATAGATAGATAGATAGATAGATAGATAGATAGATAGATAGATAGATAGATAGATAGATAGATAGATAGATAGATAGATAGATAGATATAAGGAGTATCCCGAAACCCCCAAATAATACATCTCCTTCACTATCACAGAGAGAGAGAGAAGACAGACAGACAGACAGATAGATAGATAGATAGATAGAAAAGAGAGAGTAGATGAGAGAGAGAGGAGAGAAGAGAGAGAGAGAGAGAGAGAAATGAGAGAGAGAAGAGAGAGGAAGAAGAGGGGGAGAGAGGAGAGAGAGAGAGAAGAGAGAGAGAGAGAGAGAGAAGACTAACGCTAGAAACAAACCAAACCAAAACTGTAAGAAGTATCCGGAAACCGCAAATAATTTTATCACCTCACCATCACACAGCAGACAGACACAGACGAACGAGAGACAGGGCAGAGACAAAGACGAAAACATAAGACTATCCTGAAACCCCCAAATAATATTTCAACTACACATACAGGAGAGAGTGAGAGAGACAGACAGACAGAGTCAGAGAATAAGGAAAGGGGATAGGGGGGGCACTCTCCCTAGAACAAACTAGCCAAACTCCATTTATATATGAATATCCTGAAACCTCGAAATAAATTTTCACCTACAAATATCGCAGAGAGAGGGCAGAGACAGAAGACAATAGAGAGACACAGAGAGACAGACGACAAGAACGAGAAGACAGACAGAAGAACAGAGAGACGAGACGCTAACGCCAGAAACAAGCCAGACTCCACCTCCTT
>CM054161.1:48164190-48171690 GCA_028751875.1 Rapana venosa
GAGGGTTTTTGGGAGAGTAAACAAAAAAGGGGAAACAGCGACAAAAAAACCCCGGGGAAAATTCCCCTAAAATTAGTGGGGTTAATTTTTTGCAAAACAAAAATGGAACAAAATAGCCACCAGAAAACTGCTACTGGTGTGTGTGTGGTGTGTGTGTGTGATGTTGTGTATGTTGGTTGTGCGTGCGTGGTGTGTGTGTGTGAAAGAGACGGAGAGAGACAGAGAGAAACAGAAAGGGAGTGAGAAAGAGAGGAGGGGGAGTGACAGAGACAGGACAGACAGACAGAGACAGAAATAGGCGAATATAAAGGCTGTTTTTAAAAAAATTCGAGGTGAGTTTCATTTTTTAATACCAACCAACAACAAACACCCCCTCCACACACACACAAGATACACACATCACACACACACACAACACACACACACACACACTTACACACACACACACACAGATTTTGTCTGAACCATCGTTACTGTTGGACATTGTGTTAGGATTGATAAAAAGTTCGATAACTCAGCTTTTGTGGTATGTTATAGTTGGTTTTTATTCAGTACTGTTATCTGGCATTTTTCAGTTATCGTTTGCTTTTTCTTGTTAGATTTTTTCCGTCTAAAATCACTAAATGGGAATAGACGGTAAACTGAAGATATCTCACACACACACACACACACACACACACACACCACACACACACACACACATACACACAAACACACACACACAATGTGTCCTTCGATGAGACAATAAACCGAGGCCCCGTGGGCCAACGCACGCAGAACATCTTGCGCACACGTTAAATCCTGTTCCGCTTTTCGAAAGAGTAGGCCATTGTGTGCCGGTGGGAACAGATGACAAAATTTACAAAACCGCATACACGCGGGGACTGGATGTAAAAAAGCACATTAAGTGCTTATTCCATTATCCTCGATATAAAAGAATGAATTTAAAAAATAAAATAATAATCACACACACACACACACACACATGCACACCACACAACACACACACACACACCACACACACACACCACACACACACACACACACAAAACAACCCTTCTCCAATACAACAATACCAACACTGCCCACCAATCTCAACCCCCCCCCCCAAAAAAAAAAAAAAACACCCACCCCCAAAAACCCCCCACCCCAACAAACACCCCAATAAACACTCTTTTTGCCTTAATCAATCAATCAAATTATTTATTTATCTTTTTTTTATAAACTTATTTATTCATTGATTGATTGATTTAATTCATTCATTTCCTACCACCACCAGACGCAGCATGGAACAGAAGCTGTGGCTGCGAGGTGCGGTGCATACCTTCACGTACATCTTCCACCTCTTCGTGCATTACTGCCTGATGCTGGTCTTCATGACCCTCAACGTCTGGCTCTGCCTCTCCATGCTTCTCGGCGCCGGCCTGGGTTACCTCCTCTTCCACTTCCGGCCTGTCAAGTCACGTGTCTTCCGGTTCTTCGGGATGCGCGAGCCAGCGTGCGCGCGGGAGAAGGAAGGGGAGGAGAAGGAGACGTATTCAGAAATGACTGACATGAACGTGTCCCCTGAGAACTCCGAGGAGTTTAAGTGGAATAGTAGTCCTAAGAAGTAAGAGGAGCGAGGGTGTTGGTTTTAAGGGTGTGTTGTGGTGTGTAGTGTAGTGTTTAGTCTGTGTGTGTGTGTGTGTGTGTGTGTGTAGTGTGTGTAGTGTAATGTGTGTATGTGCACGTGCACGCACGCACACACATGCACGTGCGAGCGAACACACACACATACATACAGGCACGCGCACGTACACACACATAAACACACAGCACACGCACACACACAGACACACACACACATACACACGCACACACACACACACAAACACACACACACGCACAAGCGCAGCGCACATACACACTCGCACACACACACACTCACACAAAAAGCACAGCACACACACATAACACACACACAAATACACACACACAAAACACACACAAATAAACACACACACTCACACACACACACAGCACACACACCCACCACACACACAACACACACACACACACACACACACACACACACACACACGCACACATAAGCACACACACAAATAAACACACTCACATACAGCACACACTCACACACGCGCGAACACACACACACCTTCCACATAGTGTTTGCCTGTGTCCATTAAATGAGGCCTGTGGCATGTTTGACAACAGGCACTCATAGAAAAAAGTGTAATATGAAAATAATAAACTGTTGTTTTGATTACGTCTTGGTTGTACATAAGACTGTTTTGGGGGGGCAGGGTGTGTTTTGTGGATTTAAAATATACTAGCGGCATTATTTTTGGATTTAAAATATAAAATATACTAACAGCATTATGTTTAGTCAAACATTTTGAATGATGATTTTAACACAAGATTTTCATACACACTTTTAATATGGGTTTTAAGACAATAATGATGTGTGTGTCGGGTTCCAGTTTTTGTGTTTCCAGATGGTTCATTATTAAGCAATGCATTTTCTTTTTTTATTGTGTTTGTGTGTGTGTGTTTTTGAGTGTGCGTGCGTGCGTGCGTGCTTGCGAGTGAGTGAGTGAGTGTGTGTGTGTGTGTGTGTGTGTGTGTGTGTGTGTGTGTGTGTGTGCGTGTGTGCGTGCATGCGTGCGTGCGTGCATGCGTGCGTGTGTGTGGAGTTCCTTAAAGATTTACAGCATCCTTTGATTATTCTGGATGGTGATTTCCAGCTTAACAACTTATTGTTCATAAACTAGAAGAAGACGTTGCTATCTGTGGATTGTGGTCATTGAAGGTACGCACTACAAGTTTCCCAGTTCTCTGGAAAGAACACACTGCACAGTGCCTTGGGGACGGGATGGCTCAGTGGTCAGAACACTCGCTTTCCCCCAGCCAAGATTAAGCAGCATCGAGCGTGGTTACCACTTGGATGGGCGACCTTTTGCGCGCCTTGGCTTCAGTACAGTTCCCCCAGTTCCCCCAGCTGTAAATGGGTACCTGCCCTCTTTAGGGTCAGGGAAGGTAAAGCAGCGAGGGAGAGGAGATGGGCGCCGCCTTCAAAATGCTGGCCCCTAGAGAAGTTGAGGTCTATGATGCCTCGCTCCCCTATTACCACATAGGTTATGGGACACCTTTACCTTTAAAGTGCCTTTAAGTCTGCTATTCTTTTTTTTTCTTTACCTTTATTTTACTAAAGCTTGGTGCCGCTTTCTGGTCAATTTCTCTGCCTAACTGTTACCTCTTTAGTTGTGTTTAGGATTTGGTTTTGGGGGGATGTTTTTGTTTTTGTTTTTCTCTTCTTTTTTTCGGGGGGAGGGGGGGATCAACCTATTCACCTGTGTGCCTTTAAGAATTGTTATTCCTCCTTTCATATCTCTTCCAGTTTTTTTTTTAAAGTGTTAACATTGTGATGTATAATTATGTTGACACCACAGCCATGATACTAGTGAAAATTTACACACATGCACTTGCGCTCGATAATATAGATATATATTATAACAGATAAAGATAGAGATATACAGATTATATATAGAAATATATATAGAGAGAGATATGGGTAGATATCTATATCTATGTATATATATATATATATATATATATATATATATATATATATATATATATATATATATATATATGCCAAAGGCATGGTCCTTACTCAAATATTCCCCTAATGCTGCCTTCAAAGTTTTTATCTTGTAAGTGATTTTTTCCCTCGAATCTTGGACAAAAATCAGTTTATGATGAGAAGAAGTTGTAATTGGTTACCTGCACTTATTTTTCCTCACTCTTTTGTCATATATATATATATATATATATATATATATATATATATATATATATATATATATATATATAATGACTGCTCTTTTTTCATTTTTCAGTACAAAGTGTGGGAAATAACACGCTCATAGCAAAGATCTGTTCTTATTTAGGAACTGAAATCACATCTGTTGTTGTTTGTTTATTTTTATTGTTGTTTTTGCTGATGTTGTCTTCCATTTAACGTCTGTTCACTGTCAGTGACGTTAGACGAGGGATGTGGAAAATGCAGTGGAAGTTAAAACAGGCAGGGGTGGGGGGGGGGGGGCGGGGAAAAGACTGAGACAGGTAGCATGTGTGTTGGTTTTTTAATTCATTCCCTTAAAAATCTCTTAAAGATGAGTTAAACTTAAATTCAATAAGGTGGCGACATGAAACAACAATGAAGTAACTACCAACAAAATTTTCTAGTGGACTGTGCAGTAAACGTTTAACAACGGCAAAGGCTGATTTTGAATCTATTCTGTGTTTTATAAACAGACCTGACTTCCTTTGTCCTGTTTTTACTTTGACAAGGTTTTCGTTATGAGATGAATGTCACTGAGTTTCTTTGTTTTAATCGCTTTTCACCCAAACAGGCCTTAGCAGCTTTAATCATCCTATGCATTAATTTTTAGCCCCCTTTAAACTCATATACTCCATTGCTACAAGTCAGGGGAGTCTAGTTTTAATTGTTTTGTCAAGAGAATTTAATTAAACTGTATTTGCAGTTACCAATTAACTGATTGGGATTAGTTTCAACGTAAAATTTTGTACATGAACTTACGCGGGACGGGATAGCTCAGTGGTCAAAGCACTCGCTTTTCCCCAGCCAAGTTAAGCAGCGTCGAGCGTGGTTACCAGTTGGATGGGGTGACCGTTTGCGCGCCTTGGCTTCAGTACAGTTTCCCCCAGTTCACCCAGCTGTAAATGGGTTCTTATATATTAGATGTGTGTGCGTGTGTGCGCGCGCGCACGTGTGTGTGTATGTGTGTGTGTGTGTGTGTGTGAGAGAGAGAGAGAGAGAGAAGTTTGGCACAATAATAAACTCAATAAGACGCCTAATGCTTAAAAGTTTAAACTGAACTTTATTCACACAATATGTTTGTAACGGTCTCAAAGGATAACAAATGATAATAAAGATCCTAAACAATTTTATTCCACATAGGCATTTGTATTTCCCAAAAAAAACTACATAAATGACGCAGATGCTGTTTATACGTTTAAAATTGTCAGGAAGTTGATTTTGTGACGACTTCCGATTTGTTGCCTGTTTCCTGTTCCGCTCTACTCTCGATTTGATGTCATTCCGTTCTGTTTTGTTGTAATATTTTTTTCCTGAACTATGTCAGAAGCAATTCCTGAATATGAAAAATAAAACCCAGGAACAGAGAGATGGCAGTTGTTTGGGTTGAGCTGTCTTTTTGGGGGGGGGGGGGGGGCAATGTTTAGTGGTGTTGAGGTCTTTCGTGTGCTGGTCAGTATGCCTTTGGCTTTTGTTTGATGTGTGTGTGTGGGAGGGGGGGGAGGGGGTGTTGTCACGTGTGAGATGGGGGTGGGAGTTGTTGTAAATAAAACAAGTGCATAATTATTACTTCCTTGTGATGGACTCGTGGCTAGTGCGTGTAGCATAGTTTAATAATAATAATAATAATGTATGGAATTTATATAGCGCTGAATCTTGTAAAGCAACAAATCAAAGCGCTCGTAGTTTATAGGAAGAATGCATCGCCTGGCGCCCCACGTGGGGCGGGCGACATGTTCAGAGAGGGCTTCTCTCTGTCTGTGGTTCAAACCTCTCGTCTGTCCTGTGACAAAGCAACTGGCTGAACGCCAGGCCCTGATGTCATGACCTGTCCAGTGATGGGGATGTAGCTTCCTGTGCTCCACAGGATAAAGACAGACTGTGGAAGACAGAGAACAGAGCAGACAGCTGGATCAGGACAATGTTACCAAGTCATACCAAAGACAGGCACACTGAAAGGATGAAGGGAGTGTATAGACCAGGCAGAAATACAGAGCCGGTCATAAATGTCCCCTTTCTTTCAATTTTGAGATGCAAGAAATACAGTTTAGAAATGTTGAAAAATGTGACAAACGTAGCGTTTGCTTCTACTAACAGTTTGACTACACAAAATCACGTAAAAAGCACGTGAATGCACATGTCCCAATATCTTCAACTCTCAATAATTATAATCATAAGCTGCAGTAGTTGCGCATTATCGACACTCAGATCGCTGAACGAAAGAGCTGAACGGTTTTTTTAAACTTCAGAATCGGGATTGTGTTTGTGAATTCACAGCAAAGACAATGCAAAATAATCTGCAGATTGGGGGGGAGGAGGGGGTACATTCAGATGATGGAGAAGAATTAAACAACAGCTTAGACTAAGGAAATGAAAGTTCTCACCAGAGGAAGAGTTTTTAACAACAAACGTCTTCAGACAGTCGTGACTGTTCCCTTTGACTTCAAGACCACTTTGCCCCAAGGCACCCTGAAGGCGTGGGTTCCATTCTGGTTTTAGGCAGTAAAAAAACAAAAAGACAGCAGCAGCAGCAGTAGCAGCAACAGGAGCAGAACTCATGATCAGGATGCAGCTTAGCACCCCCACCACCATCTTGGTCAAAGGACTGCTGCTGCTGCTTCTGGTGATGATGATGATGATGATGATGATGATGGTGGTGGTGATGATGAGATGATGATGATGGTGGTGGTGGTGATTATGATAATGCTGGTGGTGATGATAATGATGGTTGGTGATGATGATGGTGGTGGTGTGATGATGATAATTGTCTGGTGGTTACGATGATGATGGTAGTGGTGGTGGTGATGATGATAATGCTGGTGGTTACGATGATGATGGTAGTGGTGGATGATGATGATGATAATGCTGGTGATGATGATGCTGGTGGTGATGATGGTAGTGACGGTGGTGATGATGATGACGGTAGTGATGATGTGGTGGTGGTGTAGCGATGATGCCGATGACGATGCTGCTGCTGCTGCTGCTGCTGCTGCTGCTGCTGCTGCTGCTGCTGCTGCTGCTGACGATGATGATGATGCAAATTTCGTCTACATATGTTCACACACGGAACTTCGGTTTAAAGCCCCGTGTGAAGAACTAACATTGAAGGAACTGAAGCCTACAGAGATGCCATGCCGGCTCTGAAGAGAAAGTGTTTCTTTTCCAGCCAAGCCGCCAGCCTTTAGAATGGAACCCGTGATCCATTGATCAAGCATTTGACGTTTTACCCACCGCGCCAAGAGGCTGTCTGCCAAGTCTCTCTCTCACCACCCTGAACTTTTCAATGAATGAATCAGCTTAGAGAGGGGCTTGCAAAGCTTTCATGTTCAGATCCAGATTTTTGGCCGCTGTAGAAACATGGCTTTCTGCATACACAGAATTAGCAGTTTTTGGTGTCATGGTTTTGTTTGGGGTTCTTTTTTCTTGCTAAGTACTTTCTATTTCTGATATATTATGTGTTTGTCTGTCTGTCTAGTCCAGAACTAAAAAACCGAAATTTATGAGAATCTTGAGTACTATGTTGTCTGTAGATGTGTGTAGTAGTACCAGCAGCAGCAGTAGAAGGAGTAGTAGTAGCAGCAGCAGGAGTAGAGGTAGCAGCAGCAGGAGTAGTAGTAGCAGTTGTAGTAGCAGCAGCAGGAGTAGAAGCAGCAGCAGGA
>CM054161.1:48176690-48191690 GCA_028751875.1 Rapana venosa
AGCACCCCCACCATTTTTTGGTAAAAGGACTGCTGCTGCTGTTTTCTGGTGATGATGATGTTTGATGATGATTTTTAAATTTTGGGGGGTGGTGATGATGAGTGATGATAAATGTTTGGTGGGGGGTGGGTTGATTAGGAAAAATGCGGGGTGGTGATGATAATGAGGGTTTGGTGTGATGGGGTTTGGTGGTGGGTGATGTGAAAATGTTTCCGGGGTTTTTGGGTTTACGATGATGAGGGTTTAGTGGTGGGTGGTGTTGATGTTTAATCCCTGGGGGGTTTTTGGGAATGATGAGGGTTTTAGGGGTTTGGGGTTTGATGATGATAATGTTTGGTGTTGTTGATGCTGGTGGTGTGTTTGGGGGTAGTGCGGTGGGTTTTTGGGGGATTAAACGGTTTTGTTGAGGGGTGGGGGGTGGTTTAGCAAAGATCCCGGGATGCAAATGCTGCGGGCTGCTGCTGCTGGGCTGCTGTGCTGCTGCTTGCTGCTCCCTGCTGCTGCGATGATGGGGATGAAAATTTTCTTTTACATATGTTCACAAAAGGAATTCCGGTTTTTTTAAAGCCCCCGGGGGTGAAAAAACTAACTTTTAAAGGGAAAGGGAAAGCCAAACAGGTTTGCCTTGCCGGGCTGAAAAAGAAAGTGTTTTTTTTCCCCCAAGCCGCCCCCCTTTTTTTTAAAAGGGGAAAACCCCGTGATCCTTGTTTAAAAAGGCATTTAAACGTTTTCCCCACCGCCCCCCAAGGGCGGTTTCCCAAGTCTCTCTCCCCCCCCTGAATTTTTAAATTTGATTGAATCAGCTTAGAGAGGGGTTTTGAAAAGCTTTCATTTTTCAGACCCAGTTTTTTGGGCCCCGCGTAAAAACTTGGGTTTTCTGCATACCAGAATTAGCAGTTTTTGGTGTCGGGTTTTGTTTGGGGTTCTTTTTTCTTGCTAAGTACTTTCTTTTTTCTGATTTTTATGTTTTTTTGGTTGTCTGTCTAGCCCAAAAACCAAAAAACCCCCGGGAAATTTTAAATTTGAAAATTTTGAGTACTATGTTTTTCTTAGATGTGTTTTATTTAAAGTACCAGAAGCCCCAGTAAAAGGAGTGTATTTAGAAGAAAGCGGGGTTGTGGGTGGGCAGCGCAGGGAAGTAGGGTAGCAGTTTTTTAGTAGCGCAGCAGGGGGTTGAAGCAGCACCCGGGGAAGGGTTAGAAAAGTAGTATTGCAGTAGAAAGTAGTAATGTTTTTAATTAGTTCTCCCAGTTTAAAGGGCCCCTTCCCACAAAAAAGGAGTGATTTGAAACGGGAAAAAAGCGTTTTGGGGGGTGGGGGGTTGGGGGGGGTTTTTTCCACCTAACAAATCAATCGCTATAAAAAAAATTTTTTATAAAAATTAAGCTAAAAAAAGGAAATTTTGGGAAAAAAAAAAGGGAAACAGCAAAAAATATAATTTGCAATTCTTTGTGCGCACGTGTTTGCCCTTTGGGGCCCAGCTTTCCCTTTGAAAGAGAAAAAAGGGGAAAACAAAATTTTGTTTGGGCCAAAGCAGAACGGTTTACCCCCTTCTACTTTTTTTTCGAAACTTTGAAATTTTTTCTTTTTCTTTTTATTTTTATTTCGGGGTTTAAGGGAAATAAGCCCTCTTTGTCCCTTTTTTAACCCAAAGGCCCCCGTGTGTACGGGGTTTTTGAAAATTTTTTTGCATCGGTCATCCCCAGCCAAAAAGGGGCCTACTCTTAAAAAAGCAGAACAGGTTAAAAACCGTGTGGCAAGATGTTTGCTTTGGTTTTTCGAAACAGGGGGCCATGGGTTTTTTGTCCATCAAAGGATAAAAAAAGGGCGAGAGGGTACACCTGTCATAGAAAAAAATTTTTTACCCTTTTTTTTTTTAATTTTTAAAATTCCAATGGGAAACCCAAAAAACGAAACAAAAAAAAAAAATTTGTTTTTTTGGTTTAATCAGTTTGAACAGTTAAAGACTGGGCCTTATAAGTTTTTTTTGTAGTCGGTTGCATTTTTTTTGGGTTGTTTGGGTTTTTTCTCACCTATACTCTTTCATTTTCAGGGGGAAACAGTAGGCCGTTGTGTAAAGGTGGGGAACAGAAAAAACCCCATTAACAAAAGCAAAACACCGGGGATAGTTTTTTTTTTTAAAAAGCACATGAGTGTTTTTCATTATCCTTTGGGGGGAGGGGTTTGTCAAAGGTGGTTTTTTGGGACATTGCGTCCCCAATTTTCGGGCGACAGGGGTTCGATTTTTTCCCAAGGGGGGGATTTTTCCCCCCGGGAAATTTAAACATCAGGGGCGACCCCCATTTCCCCCCAAAAAAGGCCCTACGGATGAGATAAAAACCAAAGGCCCCGTCCATTTGTGCAAAAACGCAGGAACATCTTGCGCACACTTTTTAAATCTTTTTCCGTTTTTTCGAAAGGTGGGCCATTTTTGTCCCGGTTTTGGAAAAACGGAGGGACGGGAAAAAATTCAAAAATTTCCGAAATTAAAGGGGACGGGTTTGGGTTTTTTTTAAAAAAAGAACAAAAGTGCTTTTTTCCCCTTTTCCTCGATTTTTAAAAAGGGAATAAAAAAAATTTTAAAAAATTAATTGTCTTTTTTACATGTCATTTCTATCGTATTTTTTTTTCACCTACTAATCTTCTCTTGATCAATACGTTAAAAATCCTTTTTCCGTTTTTTTTTCAAAAAGGTAGGCCATGTGGGGCCTTTGGGAAACAGACGACCCCCCAATTCCCCAAACCCGCTTTCCCGGAGATTTGGATGTAAAAAAAAAAACACAAAAGGGGGCTTTTTCCCATTATCCTTTAAAAAGGAAAAAAAAAAAATAGTTTAAAAATTTTTTCGAGGAAGAGAAAGCCGTTGGGTGCAGGTTTTTGGGAAAACGGTTGAAACATTTAAAAACTGCATAAAAAAGGGGAGGGGTTATTAGGAAAAAGGTTTAAAAAAAAAGGAGTCCTAAAATCCCAAAAGGGGCCCGTGGGGGGGAGCAGGCGTCAGGGCCTCATTCTTTTTGGGCCGATATTGGGGTTTTTTTGGCGCCCAATTTTCCTCCCCCTGGGCTGCTTTCCCTTTCCCTGCCCCTTAAAAAAAAGGCCCGGGGGTCCCCCTTTTACAGGGGGGGGTAAAATTTGGGGGAACTGTCCCCGAAGCCAAGGCGGGGAAAAGGGCCCCCCCAAAATTTATAAAAAAAAAAAAAAAAGGGCCAATGAGTGCTTTTTCCTTTTACCCCGGGGAATTAAAAAACAAAAAAAGAATTAAAACCCTTTGCTGTTTTTACGGGCTTTTGTGCAATCCGGCTCAAAACAGCCATGAATGTCGCCCGGAGTTTGTCTTGGGGGCACGGGCCCCTTTCCCTGTTTTGTATTTATTGCCACGTTTGTCTTTGCTCTGCGCTTTTCAGCCTCACCTTCAGTTCATGTTTTCGCGGGGTTACCCGGGGCAACTGGGGAAAAGAATGAGGGGCCGGGGTTTCTTTTAGTTTTTACCCTGCACACACACACCCCACAAAACACACACACATATATATTTAAAAATATTATTATATAATTATTATATATATTTTTATTATAATTTATATATAATATATATTCTATCCCCATATATATATATATATTTTTTATATATTATAAAATTATTTTTTATATTTTAAAATATATAAAAAAAAATTTTTGGTTGCAAGCAAGCATACACACACCCCCGTGAGGGGCCCCGTTGCGTTTTGCCACACCCCACAAAAGGGAGAACGTATGCCCCACGCCGGGGCCACACAACAAAAGGGCGGGGAGGGGCCCGGACAGATAGAGAGGACGGGAACTGATATAAAACCCAAAGAAACCCAAATTTTCCTATAAGTTAGATGATTTTAGATGTTTGATAGATAGATAGATAGATAGAAGATAGATAGATATTTAGATAGATAGAATTGATAGAAAAGTTTAAAAGGGATTTATCCTGAAACCCCAAATGATACATTCTTTTTTTTTTTTTTCCATATCGCAGAGGGGACAGACAGCAGACAGACAGCCCGATAGAGGGAGAGAGCATGGGGGTAGGGGGTTGGAAGAAAAGGGGGAGAGAGAAAAGAAAAGGAGAGAGAGAGGATGAGGGGGGGATTTTTTAGTGAGAAAAGAGAGGAGAGAGAGAGGGGGGAAAGAGGGGAGATAACGCCAGAAAAAAAAAACCTTTGTAAGGGTACCCGGAAACCCAGAAAAAATTTTTTATCACTACAAAATCCCCCAGAAAAGCTAGACGACGACAAAACGAGAGGCAGACAGAGAAAGCCCAGAAAATAATAAAGGGGTACCCTTTAAAACCCCCCAAAATTAATATTTTCCCCTACACCATCCATGGGGGGATTTTTGAGAGAGAAAAGACAGACAGAGCAGGAGTAAGAAAAAGGATAGGAGAAGTACTTTAAAATTTGAAGAAAATTTAAGCCAAATCCATTTTTTTTTTGAATACCCTTTGAAACCCCGAAATAATTTTTCACCTACACTATGCAGAGAGACAGAGACAGGGGACAAAATAGAGTTCACGAGAGACAGAGGGAAGACTTTAAACCCAACGGGGGGACAAAGAAGAGAGACACAGGAGACGAGAGTAACGCCAAAAACAATGGGATTTCTTTCTTTTATCTCTCTCTCCCCTCTTTCCTTCTTTTTCCCTTTTCTCTCTTTTCTTTTATCTCTCTCTCTCTCTCGTTTTTATATTTATATATTTGTTTTGTGTGTGTGTGGGGTGTGTGTGTGTGTTGTGTGTGGTTTTTCGGGGTGGGTTGTGTGTGTGTGTGTTTTTGTTTTGGGGGGTTTTTTGGGGTGTGTGAGTGTTTTTGTGTTGTGTGTGTATTTGTTTTGTGTTTTTTGAAGTCAAGTCAAGTCATGTCATGTAAGGTCGGGTTTTTTTTTCCAAATGGTACATTGAAAAAGCAATGCATTTGTTTTTTTTCTTTAAAGTCATCTTTTATGAACAAAATTTTTTAAATTTAAATTTTAAGGGAAAAAATACATTTTAAAAACCCTTTCCAAAAATTTTTACAGTAAAAAAGAGGAAAATGGATAAGATAATCTTTTGGAAATTCAAACAAAAATTTAAAAATAAACTTTTTATAACAAATTAAAAACTAAATTTTCATAACATACCCCACAAAAATTATCTTTACACCCCTTTTCCCCCGCGCTTTCCGCGCACGCGGTACAAACACACCCCAACACACTTAAAATTGTGTTTGTAGGGTTTTTTGTGTGGGTTGGGGTGTGTGTGTGTGGTAAGGGTACCCGAAACCCCAAAAAAATTTAAAATCCCCTACACCTCACAAAAAAAACAAAAACACCACACACACCACACACACCACAAACCACACACAAACACAGGGGGGATTGGGGGAAAACAGGAAAAAAGAAAAAAATTAAACATTAAAAAACCCCAAAACCACCAAAACCCTCCATATATAATATATTTATATATATATAATTATATAAAATATAAAATAAATATATTATATATATATATTTTTTTAATATATATATTTTTAAGGGGGGTTTTCCCAAAACCTCAAAATTAAATAACTTTTACTTTCGCTGAGAGAGGGGAACAGAGGAAAAAAGTTTGACTTGGGACCAAATTTCCATATAATTTTTTATTTTATATTATATATTTATAATTTACACCCCAACACAACATATATATATATATTTTAATAAAATATATATAAATATATATATTATATTATATATATTATTTTTTATATATATTATTTTTTAATTTTTTATATATTATATATATATTAAAAGGAGTTTCCCCAAAACCCCCCAAAATTTTAATGTACCCCTTTAGATAGGCGGGACAAAAGGGGACTACACCCGGGTATTCCACTCCAAAACCAAATAAATGGGGCTGACAGTGGCCCGCCCCTTTAGTTTAGGGCCCAGAGAGAAAAAATCAGGGACTTTTTGAATCTTTTTCTGACAACACAAAAAGGGAAAATGTCACTGCTGCTTGTCATTTTTTGGGCACCAAACAACAAAAAAACAAAAAACGACCTTAACTTTGAAAGCCAGGGGGTTAAAGGGGGTTTTTTTTCTTTTTTTGGGGGTTTTGGGTTGGTTGGTGGGGGTTTGGGTGGTGGTGGTGGTTATTTTTTGTTATTGTTGTTTTGTGGGTGGTGTTTTTTTGGAGGCGGGGGTTTTGGTGGTGGTGGTTCTTGTTGTTTTTTTGGGTGGGGGTGGGGTTTTTGGGGTGGGGGTTTGGTTTTTTGGGGGGGGTGGGTTGGGGGTTTTGGGGTGGGGGGGGGGTTTGGTGGGGGTTTTTGGTTTTTTTTTTGGTTGGGGGTTTTGGTTTGGGTGGTGGTTTTGGGGGTTTTTGTGGTGGGGGTTTTTGTGGTGGGGGGTTGGTGGGGGGGTTGGTTATTTGGTTTTTTATTGTTGGTGGGTGGGTGGTGGGGTTTATAATTGTTATTAGGGGTTTGGGGGTTGGTGGTGGGTGGGGGTTTGTGGGGGGGGGGGTTGGGGGTTGGGTTGGTTTGGTGGTGGTGGGGTGGTTTTTTGTTGTTGGGGGTGGTGGTGGTTATTGTTGTTTTTGGGGTTTTTGGGTTTGGGGGTTTGGGGGGTTTTAAAATTTGGTTTTTGGGTTTGGTGGTGGGGGTTTTGGTTTTGGTTTGGTGGGGGGTTTGTTTTGTTGTTTTTTGTTTTTTTGGGGGTTTTGGTGGTGGGGTGGTTTTTTGGTTTTTTGGTTTGGTTTGTGGGGGTTTGGTTTTTAAATTGTTATTGTTGGTGGGTTTTAGTTTTTTGAGGGTTTGGTTTTTGTTGTGGTGGGGGGGTTGGGGGTTGGTTTTGGGGGGTTGGTGGTGGTGGGGGTTTGGTTTGGGGGTTTGGGTTGGTGGTTTATTTTTTTTAAAGGGTTTGGTTTGGTTTGGGGGGTGGTGTTTTGTTGTTACTTTTTTGGGTTCCCTTTTTTTTTATTATTTTTTTTTTTTCATTTTTTTTTTTCAATCCAAAAAAAAACAATTTCCTATTATTTTTCATTTTTTCTCAGCCACGCCCCTGGGGGGGGGTTTAACTTTTTTTTTTGTTGTTTTTCTTAAAAATTTTTTTTTTTTATTAAATTCCAGGGTTTTTTGATTGTTGATATTGTTTTTTCTTTGGGGGGTTTTTATGTTGCTGGGGGGGGGTTTTTTTTCCGAAATCTTTTTTAAAAGGGAGTTAGCAAGTTTCACTTTTCTCTCTCTTTTTTCTTTTCCCCTTTCCTTCTCTTTTCTCTTTTTCTCTCTCTTTTTTCCTCTCTCTCTTTCCCCTTCACCCGTAACAGCCCCTGAAGTGGGAAATTGTGGTCCCTGAGTTTTGGGGCAAAACAGTGGCAACGCAAAAATCTGACTACCTTTGGGTTAAAAAACCCTCAAATTTCCAGGGGGAGGAACAAAGAAAAGGAAATTTTAAAAGGAAAAAACTGACACCACACAAACAATACCACACCGAAAGCCCCGCAATACATGCCCCAAAAAATACATATACAGAAAAATAAAAATTACATACGTACACCCCTAACATATTTTTCCACACATACTTTTTAAAACAAAAACCACACACACCCATTTTGACCCAAAAGAGATGTTTAAATTAACTAAAGGTTTGTTTGGTTTTTGTGTTTTTAAATAAGTCAAATTGATTTAAAATGAAAATAAAATTTTTCTAAATTTCTAAATTCTGAATTCAAATACACACATAAAATACAAACATAAAAATACACACATACGCATTCACCCACATAACTTGAATAAAACATCACACACATACCCCTTACCCCCCAACCCCCTTTCACACAAATTTACACACTCAAACCCCATCCCCAAAATTTACACTACCTTTAAACAAAAAATACACACATAAAAATATCACATACACACAAAAGGCTCTACCTTACACATACATAAAAAAAACACACTACATAAAATACACAAAAATTAAAAACCCACTACCCCCATCCCAACACTTAAAACACTTTTAAAAACACCCTACACACACCCCCAAAACCATAACACAATACACAAAATTACACACATCCCTTAAACTTTTCCACCACATACACACATACAACAAACCCCAATACATACACCCCTAGCATACACATACAAAACAACACACATCTTTTTGACCCAAAAAAAGTTTTTTGATTATAAACTGATTTTTGGGTTGTTTTGTTGTTGGGGGCAAATAATTTTCTCTTCCTTTAAGACAAAAAAATTTTTCCCTGCCCCCCGGGAATCGAACTTACACCAAAACCCCACATACACATACACACATAAAACTTTACACTCATACGCAAAATTAAAATTACAAAAAAAATTACATTACACATCATACATTTTACACACTTACACACACAGATAACAGATACACCGTAACAAATAAAATTACACATGCACACAAACACTTATACATTCCCCAAACTTAGGGCATACACACTTAAATTACACAAAACCACAATAACACTTTATACACATCCCACACACTTACAACAAAAAATTTACGGAAAACATACATAAACAAAACCACTAACACACTTTCATCTTAACCCACATCAGCCCCGTAAATTGGCGGTCGTGGGGGAGACACGAAACCCCGATCCCTTGGTGGCTCCTCCATCCATCTCGGTTCCTGGGGTTAGCCCCGGGGGCCCGGTCATTATCCGGGTTTCCTTTCGCTGATGTTGTCCACCCTTTGACTTGTTCGGGTTTCCCCCCCCCTTTTTGCCCCCCTTCGAGTTTTCCCCTGCGGGGATTTTTTTGGGCAGGGGTGTTGGTGGGGGGGGGGCGGGGCCCCAAAACCCAATGTAGTTTTTTTTTGACGATGGTAAAGAAGGGGTTCCTGTGGCCCTGCCAGCCGTGTTATTTGATTTCTTAAAAAAATTTCCCTTGGTCGTTCGTTCTCTCCGGGAAAAATGCCCAGTATTTTTTTAAAGGCATTTTGTTTAAAAGATGGATTCGTTTTGCTGTTTCGCATTTAAATTTTCCGGGTTTTCCCTTTCCTTTACAGCGGGGTATTTGGGGGAATAGGGCTTTTTTTTTAGCTTTAGTTGGACTGGGAAAATTTGATTCCCTTATTTTTCCTTTTGGTGGGTGAGTTTTTTTTTTTAAAGGGAAAGATTTTGGGCCAGGCTTTTCTGATTTGGTTTTTCTTTTCGTCGATGCCCGTGTTTGTAAGTGTGGCCCCGGGAGGGTTTTTAAAAGCGTTACCTCCTCCAGTTTGGCCCGTTCTGAAAATTTTTAGCGGGGCCGTTGCCCCGTCCCTGTTCACAAGTATTTATTTTTTCTCCGAGCTACCTCCATCCCTTTATGTTTAAGTTTCTGTTTCTTTGGGGTCTTTAAGATTTGAAAAGTCTGTGTTACTTCCGCCCTTTTGGGAGGGTCGATGTCATGGGCAAACCGCAAGGTTGTTGAGGGGTCTGCCCCCAATGGAGGGGTAGGGGGAAAGCCATGGGGGGTTCTCTCTCATAAATGTTTTCCAAAAAAAGATTAAACAGGGGGGAGAAAACGGGCATCCTTGTCGGGACCCCAAACTGTGGTTTTTAAAATTTGTCCCCGGACCGGGAATTTTTGCAGAAGGACTGCATGTTTTGCGGTGTTGTTTTTTAAGTCTTAAAGGGGTTTCCCTAGTCCTTCTTCAATGCCAAAACATTTTGGACCTCCCAAACGGCCCCTTCATATATCTGTCGAAACCCTTCTTAAAATCGCTTGTTTTTTGAACGGGTTTCTCTCTGATGTTGAAAGAGGGTTTTTTCCAATCGGGGTTTGGGGCATTTTAAAAATTCTGTTCGATTGTGCCCCTGCCTGCCTGGAACCCCAGCTTTTTCCTTTCTGCAAGGGGGGTTCTTCTGCCTCCTTTTTTTAAGTCGATTCAAAAAAACTTGAGCATGATCTTGCTGGCTTTAGCTGATGGGTTTGATTTTTTTTATATTTTTGGGCATTTTGGCGAAAAATTTCCCCTTTTGGGCGGGGGGTTTGATGATTGATTGTGTCCATTTGCTGGCCACTGTTTTGTCTCCCAAATGTCTGACGAAGCCTTTTTAAAAATGTTTTGCTAAATTTTTCGCCACCATGCTTGGCCAGTTTCTGCTGGTTATTTGTCTGCCCCCGGGGGTTTTTTCTACGGGAAAGCTGCGGATGGCTTCTTCCATTTTCCTTCCAAAAAATTACAACAAAAAAATACCAAAAAAACTTTACCCCCCCACCACTTCACACACACTTAATTTAACACACGGGGGGAAACCCCCCCCCCAAAACACAAAAACCCAAAAAACCAAAAAGGAACCCAAAAAAAGCCAAAAGCTCTTTTGGGGGCGACCGTTTGGGGCCCACCCCGGGTTTTTTTTTAAACTTCCTGATCTCAAACCAAAAAGCCCCCAACCCAAAAATTACCTTATTTTTAAAAAAACATTACAAACCAACCAAAAAAAAAACCCAATCTCCAAACGGGAACCAAAAATTTTAAAAATAAAAACACAAATAAAAAATCCTTTGGGGCCCCCATCTGATTTCCTATTGGGGAAAAACCTCGGGAACCCCCCCCAACCCCAATAAAAAACCGGGGTTTCACGGAACCCCCAAATTTTAAATTTTCCTTTACAAAAATTTTCCCGGGGGAAAGAGACCCTTAAAAAGAAAAAAACCGGGCGGGTTCCGGACAAGGGGCCCTTTTGCCTTTAAAAAAGCGGAAAAAAAGCCCCCCCGGGTTAAAATTTCCCCCCTGTTTTTCCCAAAGGGGTTTTTTCTTTTCCCTAAGGTCGGTTTTAAAAAAATTTTCCCGGGGTGAAACATTTTTTAAAAAACCCCCCCAAAAAAACCCACCCAACAAAAAATTTTCAAGTTTTCGGATTTTTTTGGGAAAAGCCACTTTCAAATTTTTGCCCAAAAAATTTAAAAAATTTTTACCGACTTTTTTTTTTATTTTTTCCCCATTTTTAAATTCATTTTTACCATTTCTTTCCTTTTTTCAAATTTACTATTTTATTTCTTTAAATTTTTCCAAATTTTCCGTGCCCCTTTTTTCCCAGTTCCCCATTTACGAAGCCCCCGTGTTTTTATCAGAAAAAGCTCCTCTTTTTAAGGGCCATTACCAAAAAACCAGGGAAAGTCGGGGGTTTTTTTAAACTTTGCGTGCCGCGTTTTAACCCTTCTACCCTTTCTTCAATTTTGGGGGACCCCGGGATTTCAAAAGGGGGAAAATTTTAAAAGGAAATTAAAAATTTCCCCCCGGGTTCTTACTTATTGAAGCCCCTTTTATCTTTGGAAAGTTTTATTAAATCTTTTCCCTTTTTGGGGGGTTAAACCCCATTTGTCCGGTTGGGCAGTTTAAAAAACTTCAAAAAACTGAAAACCCGGGGACGAATGTAAAACCCCCACCAAAAACCCCGCTTCTTTTGGATTTCGGAAAAAGATTTTTCTTTTAAAATTTTTTAAAAATCCCAAATTCCCTTTTAAAGCCCCCCCCAACCCCCCCGCCCCCGGGGTTACCGGGCCTGGGGGGTCCCCCAAACCGGTTTTTTTTTCCCCCTTTTTTTCCCCTTTTGCGGGCTAGTTTTTGCTTTTTGGACTTGTTTTGTTAAGGTGGGGGGTTTTCTGAAACCTTTTTTTTCCTTTATACCCCCTACACACAAACCCTTCCATACAAAAAAAACCCCACCATTTTTTTCCTCCATGACATCATTCTTTCCAGCCCATTTACAAGCTGTAATCCTTCAGTTTCTTTTTCAAAAAGATTTTTTTATCCTTACGCAATTTGTCATTTTCAGCATTTTTTTTCCGTCCCTTTAAAAGCTTTATGTCCATTAACAGGATTTGAAAGGATTTTTTTTCCAGCCATTCTTCAGCCATTTAACATTTTTTTCCAGCCATTTGAATTAGGGTTATTTTAAATTTCAGCTTTATTCAGTTTTTTCAGTCTCCATTTTTTGTCATTTTACAGTTTTTCTTTTTAAATTTTTTGGAAAATTATTCCCAGAAATTATGTTGGCCCAAACACCTTTTTTTTCCATTTATGCGCTTTTGGGGTTCCCCATTTTGTCCTTTTAACCCCAAGGGTTTTTAAATTTCGCTTTCCCCTATTTAAAAGCATTTCTAGTTTTCGAAATTTCCCCCGATTAAAAACATTTTTGCCCACGCATTTTTTTGTTTTTTCCAGCCCTTTTACAGCTTTTTAAATTTTTAAATGCAATAGCCCTTTATTACAGTTTTAGCCTTCGTTCAATTGGAATTCCAACCCAAAACACCCTTTTAGTCACCAGTATTTTTTTTTTTAGCCCAATCAAAAGGGCCACCCAAAGTTTCTGTCCCAATCCATTTTCCCCCATTACAGCTTTCCCGCCCCTTGTCCCCCCTTATCATTTCTCGTCAATTTTTCTGCCCCAATTCCATTTTTCCCCCTAAAAAGCATTCTGTCCAAACACTTCTCCCCCTTTCCCCGCATTCTGCCCCCCTTTTTTTGTCCCTTTCCCAAGATTTACGGCCTGCCAATAAGATTATGGGCCCAAATTCTCCCCTTTGTGAAAATTTCCATTTCACCATTCTCCCCGTCCTTTTGGCTGCTTTTGCCCTTTTAATGCATTTGCCGTCCAAAAATTACAGAAATTTGTTCCGACCTTTTCTGCATTCCTGTTTTTTTTCCCATTACAGAATTTTTCCCCCGGGGCCCATTACGGAATTCTGTCCAGTCTTTTTTTACGGATTCTTCGGATTTACGCTTTTCGGGCCTTTTTCCCTTTTACAGCATTCTGTCGAGTCCATTACAGCATTATGCCCACTACATTTTATTTTTTTGCCATTGCAGCATTCGGTCCTTTACTTCTATTTGCCCCATTACAGCATTCTGCCCCAGGGACGCTTTTCTGTCCCGTACCCCCACACTACTTCCCTTCTTTTTGGGTAGATACCCATGTTCTTGTTTGTAAAGGTAATGGGGGCGGGGAAAGGGGGAAGGGGGAAAAAAGGGGTGGGGGGGGGAGCTTTTTGTGTAGTTTTTTAAGGTTTTTTCGTTTGTTTTTGGCTTTTTGGGGGTGGTACTTTGTTTTTGGGGCGTGCAATTTGTTTTTTTTGTGTTTTTGTTTTGTTGTTTTGTTTGTTTTATTTGTAGTGTAGTGTTGTGTGGGTTTTAGTTTTGTATTTGTCCCTTTTGAAAGTGCAGGAAAGGGGTAGTGTACCCGAAAATTTTAAAGGGGGATTTTTTGAGTGCATGAAAGGCTTTTGCTGGGTTAAGTGTGGGTTTTTTAGGAAAGTGTTGTAGTTTAGAGTTTTAAAGTTAATTGTTTTGGGTTTATTTTAAAATAGTGTTTTTTTTTTTTAGTCCCAGTGAGTAGAGTGGAGTGTAGCGTAGCTTTGGGAGAAAGTTAGGGTAGTGGGTGGGTGACATTTGCAGTGCGTTTAGTGTAGGGGATTTGCGTGCTTTTTTTGTTGGGGGGAAAGTGTGGGTTTTGTGAAACTGTAAGTATAGGGGAGTGAGTGCAGTGCGGGCGAAAGTTTTAGTTGGGTGTAGTTTTAAGCGTGGGTGTAGGTAGTGAAATTTCCTTTTTTCCACCCTCTCTCTTCTCTCTCTTCTTTTCTCTTTTCTCTCTCTTTTCCCCTTCTTCTTCTCTCCCTTCTCTCCTCCCCCTTTTCTCTTTTCTTTTCCTCTTCTCTCTCTTCCCCCCTTTTCCCCCCCCCCCCTCCCCCTCTTCCCCCCCCCTCTCCCCTTTCCCTCTCTTCTCTTTTCCCCCTTCTCCGAAATAATCTTTTTTTTTTTTTGAAATAAAGGGAGTATTACACCCTGTGAAATAATTCCTCACTGTTCTTGATGGTTTCCCCTTTTCCCCCCCTTTTGTGACAGCCAACACAAATTGTGGGGGTCTTTCCCAAAAAATCCCCCGTCCATAGCTGGCAAAAGGTTTTTGGGACATGCAAAAATAGCGAGAGGTTGTTTGAAGGGACACCGGACACTCGTGGTGTTTCGGGCACGAAAGGAAATTGATGGTAGCTTTTTTTATAGGAATTCTTGGGGTTTTGGTTTTTTGGGTTTGGTTGGCGGGTTTGGGTTTGGGTTGGTTGGTTGGGTTTGGGTTTGGGTTTGGGTTTGGGTTTTTTGGGGTTTTTCTGGGGCGTCGGGAGAGCGAAATGATGAACAGCCTTTGAAAAAATAAAAAAGTGGGGGTTTTTGCCGGGTTAGCTGTTGTTTTGTGTGTTTCTTTTTGCTATCTGCTGTCTGGATGGCTTTTCTGTCTGTCTGCTGTCTGGCTGGCTGGCTGGCTTTTTCTGTATGTATGTATATATTATGTATATATGTGTGTGTGTATGTCTATATGTGTGTATGTGTGTATGTATGTATGTCTGTGTAATATTTTTGGGGTTGTTTTTTGTGGTTTAATATCTATTCACTAAATGGTGATTTAGACACACCCGCATTCAGTGTATGTATGTATGTATGTATGTATGTATGTATGTATGTATGTATGTATGTATGTATGTATGTATGAATGTATGCATGTATGCATGTGTGTGTCTGTCTGTATGCATTTATGTATGTATGTATGTATGATGTATGTATGATGTATGTATGTATGTATGTATGTATGTATGTATGAATTTGTATGTATGTATGTATGTATGCTGCATGTATGTATGAAAGTATGTGTCTGTATGTATGTATGTATGTATGTATTATGTATGTATTTTTTGCGTGTCTGTCTGTCTGTATTATTATTATTATTTTTAATTATTATTATTATTATTATTATTATTATTATTATTATTATTATGTATGTATTTATGTATGTATGTATGAATGTATGTATGTATGTATGTATGTATGTATGTAGGTATGTATGTATGTATTTTATGTATGTATTTTATTTATTTTTTTTATTTATTTATTTATCCCACTTTAAGTCACGAGTTTTCTCTGCGTAAAAATTCGGGTGCTCTCCCGGGGGAGAGCACGTCGTTTACAAGAGCAAACGCCAACCCCTTTTTTCTTTTTTTT
>CM054161.1:48194190-48196690 GCA_028751875.1 Rapana venosa
TTCAGATATTGCTTCTGTGTTTTTAGGTTTACAGTCACGTTTGCTTCAGATATTGCTTCTGTGTTTTTAGGTTTACAGTCACGTTTGTTTCAGATATTGCTTCTGTGTTTTTAGGTTTACAGTCACGTTTGTTTCAGATATTGCTTCTGTGTTTTTAGGTTTACAGTCACGTTTGTTTCAGATATTGCTTCTGTTTTTTTAGGTTTACAGTCACGTTTTGTTTTCAGATATTGCTTCTGTGTTTTTAGGTTTACAGTCACGTTTGTTTCACAAATTGCTTCTGTGTTTTTAGGTTTACAGTCACGTTTGTTTCACAAATTGCTTTTGTGTTTTTAGGTTTACAGTCACGTTTGTTTCACAAATTGCTTCTGTGTTTTTAGGTTTACAGTCACGTTTGTTTCAGATATTGCTTCTGTGTTTTTAGGTTTACAGTCACGTTTGCTTCAGATATTGCTTCTGTGTTTTTAGGTTTACAGTCACGTTTGTTTCACAAATTGCGTCTGTGTTTTCAGGTTTACAGTCACGTTTGTTTCAGATATTGCGTCTGTGTTTTCAGGTTTACAGTCACGTTTGCTTCAGATATTGTTTCTGTTTTTTTGTTCGTGTTGCTGTTGTTGTTTGTTTCTTGTTTGTTTTTTCTTTCGTTCGTTCGTTTGTTCATTCATTCTTTCTTCCTTACTTTCTTTCTTTCTTTCTTCCTGTCTTTCTTTCTTCCTTTCTTTCTTTCTTCCTTTCTTCCTTTCTTTCTTTTTATCTTTCTTCCTTCCTTCCTCTCTTTCTTTCTTTCTTCCTTTCTTTCTTCCTCTCTTTCTTTCTTTCTTCCTTCCTTCCTCTCTTTCTTTGTTTCTTCCTTCCTTCCTCTCTTTCTTTCTTTCTTCCTTTCTTCCTTTCTTTCTTCCTTTCTTTCTTTCTGTCTTCCTTCCTTCCTCTCTTTCTTTCTTTTTTGTTTTCCTGTCTGTGTCGTTGTTTGCTATTGTTTGTTTTGTATGTTGTTTGCCTGTTCCTGTTGTCTTCTGCTGTTGCTATTGTTTGTGTGTTTGTTTGTATGTTCGTTCTTGTCTGCCTGCTTTGTTTTTTTTTTGGGTGCTAAATCAGAGGTTTCTTGAAACATGTAGACTGGTGACCAAAACAAAAGTGTGTGGTGTTTGTTGTTTAGCTCTTTCGCTGAAAACGCGTTTTTTTTTGGTTTTTTTCCACTGCATTCATTTTACCGTGTCACAGTATCTCTCTCTCTCTTTGCCTGACCACCTGTCTGTCTGTCTGTCTCTGTTTCTCTCTCTCTCTCTGTCTGTCTATCTGTCTCTCTCTCTCTCTCTCTCTCTCTCTTTTCTCTCTCTCTCTCTCTCCTCTCCTCTTCTCTCTCTCTCTCTCTCTTATATATATATATATAATATATATATATATATATATATATATATATATATATATATATACACTCATAGGCCCAAACAAACGGAAATTCAGACAGAACACAGAAAACACAAACACACACACTCCCCACCCCTCCCCCCACCCACCCCACCCCTACACACACACACATGTACCTCCCTTCCTCCCTAAACCCTCCCACACACAAAAAATATATATACTCACACAAAAGAATGTTACACATACATACATACATACATACATACATACATACAATACATACATACATACAATACATACATACATACATACATACATACATACATACATACATACATACAATACATACATACATACATACATACATTTATACATACACACACACACACACACACACACACACACACACACACACACACACACACACACACACACACACACACACACACACACACACACACACACACACAACACACACACATACCTATACAAAACTAATCAAAACAAAACACTAGGCTTTTACCACGACTTTGTGAAGGAAGTGTTGTAAGGGCCGTGAACAGAACACGTTAATGAATGCTGTGGTGTAGGTAGGATCAAACCTTTGCCCTACAAAGCCACTAAGGATCACGTGTGTTGGCAGAGGGGGAGGGGGGAGAGGGAGGGGAGAGGGGTAGAGAGGGGGGGAGAGGGGGGAAGGGGGCATGGACTTGCACTTTTGGGGGGTCACCTTTACTGTACACTGGCCATTTGTCACTGAGGATCAGATTGTTATGACTGCGCCTTCTTTGAAGGTTCTGAAGTTGTCTGTCTGTCTGTCTGTATACCTGTCTTTCTGTCTTTCTGTGTGTCAGTCTGTAAGAATTGTTTTTGATCTGCCTGTTTTGGAGGGTTCAAAGTTGTCTGTCAATCTGTCTGTCTGTTTGGCTGTCTGTCTGTCTGCCTGCCTGCCTGCCTGCCTGCCTGACTGTCTGTCTGCCTATCTGTCTGTCTGTTCGAGAGAATTGTTTTTGATCAGTCTGTCACTCAAGCAAGACTTACATGCCTTTCATCCTGTCAGCATGTATGTATTATGTCAGCATGTATGTATTATGTCTTTTCATCATGTCCTTTTTGTTTCGTTTTTGTGACT
>CM054161.1:48206690-48209190 GCA_028751875.1 Rapana venosa
CAGCAGCAGCAGCAGCAGCAGCAGTAGCAGCAGCTACAAGAAAGTCACCTGGTCCTATGAAGACCTCTGGATCAGGTAATGAGATGAAGACTGGCGGTCAGAGTGATGTATTCGTGATCTGCTGACCCGGGTTTTCGATTCTCGTTCAAGAGGATTTTTTTTTCCTCTGGAGTTAACATCAGTGTCGAATCCACTCTCCCCAAAAGTCCTTCGGATGAGACTATAAACCGCGGTCCCGTGTGTGCGAACGCAGGCAGAACATCTTTGCGCACACGTTAAAACCTGTTCCGATTTTTGGAAGAGTAGGCCACTGTGTGCCGGTGGGAAGGATGACAAAATTGACAAAACTGCATACACACGGGGACTAGATGAAAAAAAGCACATGAGGGCTTATTCCATTATCCTCAAAATAAAAGAATAAAAGAAAATGAAAGAAAGACAGA
Source organism: Rapana venosa (assembly GCA_028751875.1). Classification (NCBI taxonomy): domain Eukaryota; kingdom Metazoa; phylum Mollusca; class Gastropoda; order Neogastropoda; family Muricidae; genus Rapana; species Rapana venosa. The sequence goes on from CM054161.1 coordinate 48,207,134, forward strand.
CAGACAGACAGACAGACAGACAGAAAGAAAGAAAGAAAGAAAGAAAGAAAGAAAAGAAAGACAGACAGACAGACAAGAAGACAGACAGACAAGAAGACAGACAGACAGAAAGACAGACAGACAGACAGACAGACAGACAGACAGACAGAAAGACAGGAAGAAAGAAAGAAAGAAAGAAAGACTGAAGTGGCACAGGCATGTCTGACGATCCATCTTCTTCTTCTTCTTCGTCGAACGCTCAGACAGCAACCATTGTTGTCTGTCATATGAGCGAAAATGCCTCACGCTGCCGTTAAACGCCTGACAAGTCAGGCCCAGCGCATCCTAACTTCGGCATAAGAAAGAAATGTTATCTGTTCAGTCTTTCTGGGGGAAAAAACAACACGCAGGAGAATGGACCAAGAAGGCAGAAAATAGACAAGAAAGAAGGAGGTGACAGGGAAGACAATGACAATGACAATGACAAATTCTTTTATTTCTAGGATAATGAATAAGCACCCATGTGTTTTTTTTACATCCAGTCCCCGCCCTTAGAGATATATATGAGAGAGAGTGAGTGTGTGTGTGTGTTGTGTGTGGTTTTTTGTGTGGTGTGTGTGTGTGTGTGTGTGTGTGTGTGTGTGTGTGTGTGTGGTGTGTGTGTGTGTGTGTGTGAGTGCGTGTGTGTGTGTGTGTGTGTGCGTGTGTGTGTGTGTGTGTGTGTGTGTTGGGGTGGTGGAATTGAACCTAAGACTGTTCGAGTTTTTTTGTCCACCTGCTGGAAGAAAAGGAACAAGGCAGAAACAAAGAGAGTGAGAGAAAAGAGGAAAATTCCTAGCAAACAACATTTCCGTAATGTGGGGATGCTATTTATACTGACAGGCCCCCGGCATCCCCACGGGGAAGGGATGGTGTGTGTGTGTGTTTGTGGATGGGGGTTGGTACGATCGAAAGAACATGCCAAAACAGTCCTGCAAGGCACACACAGTGCAAGGAGGTGGGAGAATGAGAGGAAGACAGACAGAAAACGAGATGGGAGGAGGTGGAGGAGGAGGAGGAGGAAGAGGAGGAAGAGGAGGAGAAGGAGGGGGAGGAGGGGGAAGGAGGAGGAGGGGGGGAGGAGGAGGAAGTGGGGGAGGAGGAGGAGTAGGAGGGGGAGGAGGAGGGAGAGGAGGATGAGGAGGAGGATGAGGAGGGGGGTGGAGGAGGAGGAGGACAGACACCATCTCAGACTGGACAGACAGGCCTGAGGCTGAGTAAGTGAAGGAAGCACTGCGAGAGAGAGAGAGAGAGGAGAGAAGAGAGAGAGAGAGAGAGAGAGAGATGAGAGAGAGAAGAGAGAGAGAGGGAGAGAGAGAGAAAGAGAGAAGAGAGAGAGAGGGGGGGGAGTCGGAAGGAAGGAAAGAAGATAGAGAAAGATGAGAGAGAGGGCTGGTTGTGTAGTCATTGTGTGGTGCCCATAAAGTTGAGAGGGAGCCAGGGGGGGGGGGGGGGGGGGGGGGGGGGGGGGGGGGGGGGGGGAGACAGAAAGAAAGAAAGAAAGACAGACAGGACAGACAGACAGACAGGCAAACAGGCAGAAAGAAAGACAGAAAGAAAAAAAGAAAGAAGGAAAGACAGACAGACAGACAGACAGGCAGACAGGCAGAAAGAAAGAAAGAAAGAAAAAAAGAAAGAAGGAAAGACAGACAGACAGACAGACAGACAGACAGACAGAAAGAAAAGAAAGAAAGAAAGAAAGAAAAGAAAAAAGAAAGAAGAAAGAAAGAAGACTACAAGATATGTGCTGTTATGTTTTATTGGAAATATATATATTCTGGCACCTTTCGACCTATCGTATGTGTTTGAAAATGTGTGTGTGTGTGTGTGTGTGTGTGTGTGTGTGTGTGTGTGTGTGTGTGTGTGTGTGTGTGTGTGTGTGTGTGTGTGTGTGTGTGTGTGTGTGTGTGTGTGTATGTGTGTGTGTGTGTGTATGTTGTGTGTGTGTGTGTGTGTGAAGTCAAGTCAAACTTTTATTTTCAGATGGTACATTGAATAAGCAGTGCATTGGCTGTTTTTTCATCAAGCCATCTATCTAA
>CM054161.1:48221690-48224190 GCA_028751875.1 Rapana venosa
CTTGGATGGATGACCGTATGCGTGCCTTGGCTTCAGTACAGTTCCCCAGTTCAACCAGCTGTAAATAGGTACCTGCCCTCTTTAGGGTCAGGGAAGGTAAAGCAGCGAGGAAGAGGAGATGGGCGCCGCCCTCAATATGCTGGCCCTAGAGAAGTGAGGTCTCAGATGTTTCACTCCTTTACGACCTTATAGGTTATAGGACACCTTTACCATATATATATAATATATATCCTATCACACAAATTGGTGAATGACGACATTAAAATAAAATCTTATACTGAAATCCCATCATTTAAGAACCGAAATGGAATATACCCAGACAGGCAGACAAACCGACAAACAGACAGACAGGGCTGGGCTAGGGAACAGGGAGGGGGTAGGGATGCAGGGGGAAATAACTCATATGTCTGACTTTTGTTTCATGACCTATTTAAGAAGCTAAAGGGGAATAATTATAGTTGCAGTCTTGACTGCTTGTGAGTAATAAAAATATAATAATTAATGAGCGTCTTCTAGTACATAACATACGTAATTTAGGTCATACAGTGAGGCTTGCACCTGTGACAAGAATCTTGATGTTTGACGTCATTAGTTTATTGTGTCAGTAAAGCCCAATGAGGCTGTCTTAGAAAATGTCATCATGCTGAGCTACTTCATGTTTTTAAAAAAATGTAGGCTAAGCAATTCAAAATTCAGCAAGCTTAGCATTAAATCTAGATCAGATATGCAAAACTTTTAAACAATCCAAAGTCCTGTTTTAACAGAATTTTCGGAAGAATGGTCCACTTGAACCAAGTGAAGTTGTGATTGATTGCAACCAGCCTTACTTATTTAAGTTTATGTGATTATGTGGGAGGAGAATGGGTGTAGGAATTGGGAAAAGGGGGAGGGGGAGAGATTTTTCTATATCACTTTTTGTGAATAGACCTCAAACAAAAGATTTCATTCCAATGAAAGCTCACAATTTTGTCCCTGTCGCAAAAAAACACAGTAACTCCCTTTTTGTAAAGTTTAAAGAAAATCTTTCCCTGTGTGTTTGATTAGATAAATTAACAGAAACTTTTTTGGGTTTAAATCCTGCTTAACTCTCTCCATCCGAACGTTCCTGATTGGGAACACTCGTCACACAACGGTTTTATACCAACATTCTCAATTCCCAAATCGGGAATCTGAAGTTTGGACAATTTTCATTTCATGGACTAGCACCATAATGACGTTATAAGCTAATCTTAGCATTGCTGGCCTATTTCTCTGTCGAAAGCAACCAATCAGAACATATCTTAATGTTTGGTGGGTGTTTGTTAGGCCCCATCGTGACCTGACCCTCTGCATCTCATTATTGTCAGTGTCAAAATGGCTTCTGGTCCTTCAACTTAGCATCAACAAAGCGGGATAAAAGACCACGAAAACAACGTTTCTGTCTTGCTGAAGTTATCAAAATGCTTCAGACTGAAGGTTCTAACAATGATGAAGGGAGTGATGATGATGATTTGAGCTTTCTGATGAGGGAGGGGGATGGTGGTGTTGAATCAGCCAAATCCCACTGGCTGCATGTCAGTAAAGGAGAGGGGAAGGAGGTGGGTGAGGCAGAGGATGTGTCAAGTGAAAGTGAGCTGTTTGATGCAACAAATATGAATAGGGATGAGTTTTAAAGTTCATGCTTCATGACTGGGTTTCGATATTAGTATTTTTTTTATTGTGCTTCACCCTTTGCTAGATCACCTGACCACCACCTACTATAAGAATGCCACGCCCCCCCCCCCCCCCCCCTCTTTGATTTCTCATTTTCATTAATTAAATGTGCATAATACCACATCCTAATGTCTATCATCTTCATCTCAGATTATTTCCAAACATTATTTGTATCATTCTGAGCATTGGCAGACTTGTTTCACCTCCTTCTGGTTCCTGGGATACGGTTATTGAGTGCACGTTTTTTATCAGAACTGAAATTAGGGACACTTTTCAACGTACCTCTGCTAGCTGAACTATTAAAGTAAGAAACTTCATACTTTGACATTAACTTACCCAAAATAATACCAACTAATTCCTAAATTTTCAATTCCTAACTTGTAAAAGATTTTTTTTTCGGGTGGGGGTGATTTTTTTTCCTTAACCCTTACAAATGGTCAGGATGTAATGAATAGCAGGGGAGAGAACTGTCAGAGCATAGTGACTTAAACAAGATGGTCCATAAGATACTACATTCATGGAAATAGTTTTGGCCATACATTTTTTTAAATTTCTTAGGAGACACTTGTAAGAAAAAAAGAAAAAAGAAGAAGAAGAAGAAGAAGAAGAAGAAGAAGAAGAAGATGATGATGATGATGATGATGATGATCAAGAACAAGAACAAGAACAAGAAGAAGAATTACTATATTTTACCTGCCTTTAACAACAATCAAATTAAACCCCGTAATTCCCGAATGGAATCACTAGACCAATATTTCAGCTGGCCACTGGAGGGGGGAGTACGTGTGTGTGTGTGTGTGTGTGTGTG
>CM054161.1:48234190-48250262 GCA_028751875.1 Rapana venosa
AAAGTAGACGGTGTCGTGTTGGGTTTGCCCCTTTCTCCTATGTATTTTGGGGCAGTCTACTTTTGCGTTGTGGCGACATCGAGAGCAACCCTGGGCCCAACCCAAGCAAAGACATGAAGCAGACGAGGCTTTCCAGCGCCGGGTCTTCCAGCACCAGGGCCGTACGGAGCAGACATGTACTCTCCTGCGTGCTTCCAGTGACAGAGGAGGAGAGCCCACCTTGTCTGAAGTGGTGGTCATGCTGCATTCCATGCGCACCAGTATGACACCGGGTTCGAGGGGGGGAAGCAGGAGAGAAGGTTCTACGTGAGGAAAACAAGGCCTTGCAGGACGAGCTAAAGGGGAAACTGGCGGGGGTCATCCACGGGTTACGCCAGGAGAACGAGGAGCTGCAGAGGAGGAACGAGGACCTGACCAAGAGGGTGGAGGAACTGGAGGGAAAGACAGACGTCCTGGAGGGACGGTCCAAACGCAACAACCTCCTTTTCTTCGGTTGCCGAGGAGAGATGGCGAAACCCTGCTGAGTGTGAAGGTAGGGTAAAGGACCTCCTTACAGACACGCTTAAAACTCTCAGAAGACATTGAGTTCGACAGAGTCCACCCGCATAAACTCTAAAGCCGATTCTCCCGTGATTGCTAGATGTGTTTTTTTATAAACAGAAAATGACTGTATTTGAAAGCTAAAGGAAAAAACTACGGGGACCCGGCGTGTTTATCGGTGAAGATTACTCCAGACGTGTTGGGGAGATAGGAAAAGGTGACTCCACACCTAAAGAAAGCTAAAAGTGAGGGAAAGAGGGCAAAATGATCTTTGATCATCTGGTCATGATCAGAAAAATTTACTGTTAATAAGGACAATCACTTTTTTAAAGTGAAATGGGGGTGTCGGGCCCCCCCAGGAAATTTTTGACTACATTTGGGGAACTTTTTGATGAGGGGACAAATTTTAGGAAAGCACCGGTTTTGCAGCCACAGTGTGTGTCAACAACACGAAGTTAGCACGTGCTAGTCTGGGACAGATGTCAACATGGAGGTTTCTGATCTGAGTATGCCAAAAGCCAGGATGAAAGTGTAACACTGTGTGCATGAATGAATGTGTGTCAGATATTGTGAATAAAGAGGGGTTGCAAGATGAGTGTACTTCCTCTTTCATACTTATTGATGATGATAATATGAATTATTCCCCTTTGTGTTTAAAAACTTCAAAGCTGTTTTCTTTTTTACACTGGAATGTTAATGGATTATTGTCTAAACTGTGTGATATGGATTTTGTGTCATATGTTTGTTCCTTCGATTTTATTTGTCTGGTTGAAACTTTTTGTTGAAGATTTTCCTCTTCAGTGTTTGTTGGGTATGAGCTTTTTGTAAACCTGCTACTAAACTTTCTGCCCAAGGGAGACGATCAGGTGGTCTTTTGTGTCTCTTTAGACGGGAGCTATGTCCCTTTGTGAAGCAACTGGATAGAAATCAGATATTTTTTGTGCATTCATTATTAATAAATCGTTGTTCGGTACAATGAAAGATGTCTTATAACGGGGCCCATTTATGTACCACCATTGATTCACCATATTACAGAACGTATGATATTGAAAATGGAATAATGGTACTAGAAGATTTTTTTTGGGCGACTGTATGCTTTCTTGTGGTGATGTTTATGTTGTATTGGGAGGGGATTTTAACAGCGAATATCCAATGTTTCTTTAGATTTTGAGGACAGTTCATACACCAAATCACAAACCAAACATTCAAGTGGACCTCTGCATATGAACAGACAGTCACAAGATAATGTGTTAAATCATTTGGAAAATTGTTCTTGAATATGTGCACTGCTTTAGATTTTTATATTTTGAATGGAATGTGTCATGGCGACCGTCGTGTTGCTACACATACATATCTGAGACTGGAAGCAGTGTCAATGACTATTTTGTGATGTCACGAGAATGTTCGCACAATTCTCTGAGGATTGTGAGATGAATGTTCTTGAAAGATGTGAATCTGACCACATGCCTTTAGTGCTTTATATCAATTTTCCTAAAGAAAACATTTGAGAATGAAAAGGGGAACAGAAATACTTGTATAGTTGAAAAGATTTTCGGAATGAAGCATATTGTGAAGTGTTTGATAGGTTAATGGACTCAGATGAGACGCAACAAGATTTAAAAAATGCTAGTGATCTGATTGATGTTAATATTAAACCAAGCTCTTGATACTTTAACAGTTTTTATAACGATTGTGTAATTGCATGAAAAAGCAGATAAGTGTGAATAAAAAATATGGCTACAGTGATTGGTATGATATGGAATGTCGTTTATGTAAAAGAAATGTTCGTAGATTATTAAACAAGTATCGTCGATCTTTATCTCTGTTTGACGTGATTTATACCCTACAGCTAGACGTGACTATAAACAGCTTTTATAAGACAAAACGTAAACTGTTCAAAATGCCTGCTGGGTAAATTGATTGCTTCTGTTGATAACCAAAAAGAGTTTTGGAATATAATGCGTAGTGTACAGAGTAAAAGAAATCAGCCTGTAATAATGTTAGTCTAGATGATTGGTTTCAACATTTTAAGAAATTGCTTGAAACAAATGATGGTATTCATAATGATAAAGATAGGGAAAAAGGAATTGATAATAGTGATTATTGCGTGATAACTTTAATCGTCCAATTCAAAAGAAAAAATAATGTTAGCTTTAAGGAAAATTAAAAAACCGAAAAGCCGCTGGCCCAGATGGTATTATTGGAGAGATGATAAAAAGTGCTTGTAAGGTAGAGTCGATAAAAACTTTCTTGTACAATTTTTCAATGTTTTATTTGATAAGGTATATACCCTGATAGTTGGACTGAGTCAATTGTTCTACCTTTATACAAAAAGGGCGATGTTAACAATACAATAACTTTCAGGGGGAATTTTTTTGTGTAATATTAGTAGTAAATTATATAGTGCAGTTAAATTTAAAAGAAAACTACAGGAATGGGTAGAGGGAATAAAATAACGGGCGAATTTTAGGCTGGTTTAAAACGAAATTACTCCACTGTAGATCATATGTTTACTTTAATGGCCTTTGTTCAAAAACAGTTCTGTTTGAATCGAAAATTATATGTGGCTTTCATTGATTTTGAAAAGCTTTGGGTTCTGTTATAGAAGCATATTGTGGCCTATTTTGTTTAAGAATGGAATTCGGGGGAAATTGTTTAAATGTATAATGAGCATGTACAAAATTTGTGAATGCTAGAGTTGATGTGGTGCATCATTTACGGATTATATAAACTGTACAGCTGGTGTTAAACAGGGAGATGTGTGTAGTCCTATTTTGTTTTTTTTTAAATTTTTCAATGAGTTGACTCTGGAAGTTATTCGTAATGGTAGAAAATGGTGCACGATTTATAGAGGGCACTTTAGAAATATTTTTACTCCTTTTGGCTGACGATGTAGTGCTAATTTCCCGAAACAGTTGTTGGGCGGGAAAGACAATTAAATAGCTTTGAAAAAGCGTCAGGTTCACTACAGTTAAGGTTAATATGTCAAAAAGTAATATTATAGTATTTAGAAAAGGGGGGTATCTTGCAGAGCGGGAAAGATGGATTATAATGGAAGCGTTATGCCAGTTGTGAATGTCTATAAGTATCTAGGAATATATTTTTCAACACAACCTAAGTTTTCATTGCCTGTAGAGATCTGGTAAGTAGACAAAGTATCCTTTATTGTGTATTCTGAGAAAACTAATGCAATTAAATAATGACTCTCTTACGTTATTTCTGAAGTTGTTTGATGCCAAATTCAACCTATGGTGCAATATTTGGGGCTGAGTTATGGGGGTTTGTGCAGGTGTTGTGGAAATTGAAAAGATTCATTTGTACGCCCTTGAAGAAAATTTTTAGGCCCTATCAATCCAAACACCCAATGACTTAGTTTACGGGAAACTAAAAAGGTATCCAAATTTGTTTAATTTCCATGGTCAAGTGTGTTCGTTATTGGCTAAAGCTCACACAAATGGAATCACATTTGATACCTCATAAAGCTTATAAAATGTTAATGAATTTAGATGCCAGAAGTAAGAAAAACTGGGTATCGAGTATAAGACTAAAAATTATATGAATATGGTTTTGGTTTCGTTTGGGAAAAACAAGGTGTAGGGACATAACTGGGTTTATTTATGCGTTTCGGCAACGACTGGGGGGATTGGGGAAATGGCGACATGGTCTTCACATGTTCAGGAGAGTGACGATTTGATATGTACAGAATGTTGAATCCTTTGCATTGTGTTCCAGTCTATGTATCAATGCCCATAGACAGACATCTGAAAACGAATAATGACTAAATTTAGATTTGGTATTTCTGATATACATTTACATTCTTATCGTTATAAATCTGTCAATTATCGTACTTTGATATGTCCATTATGTCATGATGCTCTTGAAAATGAACTCCATTTTGTTTTTGTCTTGCCCTGAGCTAAAAGAGCTACGAGAACAATTGATTCCTATTAAAGTATTTTCGGCAGCCTGTTTTGTTCAAATTGATTATGTTGATGACAACTCCTAACGAAACAATTGCAAAAAAGCTTGTTGTATATTTACACAAAGCGTTTAAAGTACGCAGTATGTTGTCAACATGAGATGTCTTAATCTGTGAAAACCTACAAAGTGTGTTCTATCTTGTATATATACCCCTTCTAAGGGGCAATGGCCTTTATGAATAAATCATCCGAATCCGAATCCGAATCTCTCTCTCTCTCTCTCTCTCTCTCTCTCTCTCTGAAGGACCAGATGAGACCAGACAGCTGACAAGACTCTTTCACCTGTGCTGCGTAAAATATTACGAATTTACAGTCAACATGCCAGTTACTGGACTCTCAGTGACTGTTGAAAAGACCCTAACTGCCCTTCTGTCAGAAAACTCCGTCTCCAGCTGGAAAATTACTGGCTAAGGGGACTGCACAGTTTTTGTGTTGAGGTTGAAGCCAGCCAGTGAAATGTCAACAAACATGGCAGACCCTATGCTGAACCAACACACCCAAGTTCAGTACTACAGAGGGAAGCCTCCTAGTCAGAAACGGTGCGACCAGCAGAGAGTGAAGCAGCAGCAACAGCAGCAACAACAGCAACGACGACAGCAGCAACCACAGTTGGAACAGGTCAGAGAAGAAGGAGATAGAACTCCTGATGTAAACAAACTGTGTCTAACACACTGCACAGCACACAGGATAGTTTTGATCAACAGGCCTCCACACCTGCACACCTGGACCACAGTGACACAGACAGTGAGGGTGGTGCTGAAGGAGCATATCAAACTGATCTTCTGTGTGAAGTTAACCTACAACTACCGCACATAGAACCTGATCCTCCCATAGATAGTGTGATCGCTGGGTTTGAGGCAAGTTCAGTGAAAACCTATGTAGCAACGCTGACTGATTGTTCTGTGCAGAATGGTCTGTGAAGAAAAGACAGAAACAAACTATTCAGAAAAGTGGTGTTGCACAGATCAGATGATGTTGATGTTCTTCTGTGTGAATCAGATGACATTGTGCTAGAGGTTTCAGATGAGCAGTCTGTGGGCTGGGTATATTGGTATGTCAAACAGGAAAAGAAAAACATGTTAGCTGAGGAATGTGTCAGGTTCGCGAACTTGGGGAAAAGAAAGCATGTCTGTAACAGGAAGTACGCAGACAGAAACACGTGCTGTGCTACAGTTGCATGCTCTCCAGGATATCATCTGTTTTTACCTTGGCTGAATGTGAGGGGATCGCTGCTGCTGCTGCGAAATGCAGGTTCCAGTGACAGTTCTCTCTGTGAAATACCTTCGTTTAACGTAATTAAAATTAATAATGCATTGCCATTGCTGTGGTTTTCATGTCAATGACAGACACCCCTCGAAGTCCATGTAATACAGGGGCTTGCTGTATGGCCTGTATAGCTTAACAGCAATAAAATTCAATTCAATTCAATTCTCTCCTTCACTCTGTCTCTCTGTCTCTCTCTCTCTCTGTCTGTCTGTCTGTCTCTCTCTCTCTCTCTCTCTCTCTCTCTCTCTCTCTCTCTCTCTCTCTCTCTCTCTCTCTCTCTTATTTATACTGCCAAGAAAAGCATATTCGTTCAAAACTCCACACACCATTCATATCTGTTTCTGAGATCTATAATTATCTGACTCACCTTAAACAATGAAGAACACATGGTCTTGATGGAATAGACAGCAGAATACTGAAACTCTCAGTTCCAGTTATCACAGACACTCTGACACACATATATATAACCTTTGTCTTGATAAGAACTATTTCCCCAACGCCCTCAAAACTGCTAAGGTGATTCCAATCCACAAGTCTGGTGACACTTCTGATCCCTCAAACAATAGTCCAATCTCCATTATATCTTACCTTTCAAAAGCCTTGGAAAAACATATGAATAAACACCTAGTCCATCATATAGATATTAACACTCACGTCATCCAAATCAGTCGGATTTAGAAAAGAGCTTGCCATACAGCACTGACTAGTCTTTTAGACAATTGACTGTCAAACATTAATGATAATAAATTTTGTGGAGTACTATTTGTAGATTTCAAAAAAGCATTTGATATAATTGACCGCAGACTTCTCATTAAAAAGATGGACCTATATAATCTCTCTACAAATACTTTAGAACTTCTTGCTTCTTATCTTACAGACAACAGTGTGTCTCAATAGCTACGTCCACATCCACACTAAAACCCATTCATTATGGAGTACCACAGGGATCCATCTTAGGACCAATTATCTTTTCATTTTACATAAATGACCCTCTTCTCCATATCAAATCCAAATGTGAACATTTTTCTGATGACACAACTATACATACGAGCCATACCGACATTAACTCTCTTGCAAAGACATTACAAAAAAGCACTGATGATCTTGTCAAATGGACTGAACTGAACCACATGTCTATACACCCCAAAAAACAAAATGCATGCTTATCACTACCAGATAAAAGCGACAACATTTTTCTCATAAACTTTCTCCAATCCATATTAAAAAGGGAAGCCATCGAACAAACCTCTCACCAGAAAGTAACTAGGAGTAACAATTGATGAAAATCTCAGCTGGTACTATCACATATCCCATCTATGCAAATACATGTCTCAAAGAGAGTATACCTATTGACTAGTATCAAACATTTTCTTGACTTTCATTCAAGAAAACTATTCTTTCAAGCTTATATACAATCTTCAATAGATTACGCTTCAATCCTGTGGGATTCTGATTGTGCAAATACTATGAAACCATTATTAAGTCTGTATAAACGTGCTCTTAAGATGATCCTTCTGAAGAAGACAACCTTACTAGAAGTGGATTATACTCAGTTAAATATTCTTCCCCTACACCAAAGACTAAGATTTAACAAAGGCCTCATGATGTTTAAGATAATGACAGGAACTGTTTCCTCATCCTTAAAAGACAAGTTCCCAATGAATCATTCCCGAAATACTGAAAAGCCATGTGTCCCAATCCCAAGAATAGATTTGTTCAAATCTAGCTTACTTTACTCAGGCCCTGGGCTGTTGAACTCCCTTCCTGATTCATTTAGACAACACCAATCATTAACAATCTTCAAAAGTCTTTTTTTATCTACTTGATGTATCAAAAATAACAAACCACACTTGATCTGTCGGAAACAAAATAAATACATCCTCCCTTACCTTATACCAAATTACTTTCTCTCTCTCTCTCTCTCTCTCTCTCTCTCTCCTCTCTCTCTCTCTCTCTCTCTCTCTCTCTCCTCTCTCTCTCTCTCTCAGAAGGTGGCAGGGTGGTTAAGACGTTTGCCTGCCAACAAGTAAACCGTGAGGTTCTGGGTTCGATTCCCAGCCTCGCTCTTTCTTCCCAGTTTGACCAAAAAATCGAACTGAATGTCAAAGTCCTTCGGATGAGACTATAAACCGAGGCCCCGTGTGCCAACGCATGCAGAACATCTTGCCCACACGTTAAATCCTGTTCCGCTTTTCGAAAGAGTAGGCCATTGTGTGCCGGTTGGAACAGATGACAAAATTTACAAAACCGCATACACACGGGGATTGGATGTAAAAAAGCACATGAGTGCTTATTCCATTATCCTCGATAAAAAAATCAAATCAAATCAAATCAAATTTCTCTCTCTCTCTCTCTCTCTCTCTCTCTCTCTCTCTCTCTCACTCTCTCTCTCTCCTCCCTCCCTCTCTCTCTCTCTCTCTCATCTCTCTCTCTCCCTGTCTTTGTATGAGTGCGAATGTTTTACTTGTATCTCGCTATTGTGTTATTGCAACTGATTTCTATATTAATAGTTTCCACTATCCTACTTCTTTATGTATCTTTCATAACTCTAGGATGATTTTAACATGTACAATGTTAACTCACAGCGAGTGCTAATGGTGATAGTGTTGATGAATTGGAAATTGTATGCAATATCATAAATGTACTGTGTACTCCCTCTCTCTTTTTCTTGGCATTGTTTTGCTTATAGATTTGATTTTCCTGTCTACAGTTTGTATCCTGTTGAATACTTTATTCAGATTTAATATTTTAATTGTATTACGTAAGTTGACTGTATTTGAAATTTGTTTAATGTTTTATTTCATTATCTTGTTTTGAGTGTATCAATTATGTATAGCTTAATATCAATGTGAAGACGTCCTTTTCTATGATTATGACATTCATAAAGATTTGATTTTGGCATTGATGCATGGTGTGCGTGCGTGTGTTCGTGTGTTTGCATGTTCGTGTGTGTGTGTGTGTGTGTGTGTGTGTGTGTGTGTGTGTGTGTGTGTGTGTGTGTGTGTGTGTGTGTGTGTGTGTGTATGTGTGTGTGTATGTACTTATGCACGTGTACATGGGGATGTGAATTGCTTTTGCATAATCTCCTAAGTCTGCTTATATAATATTTGTTTTTGTGTAGTTAACTATTGCTGTTGCTTTCCCATAAAAAATACAATGAATTTGTTGACGTTTCTTTCCTTTAGCCATAATGATACTATTTACATGGTTTGTTCTCCTTTATATGATGGTTGTGTGCTGTTGTTGTTGTTTTGGAGGGTGGATTACTCGGTAGCCCCCTCTCCCCTTGTTGTTGCTGCTTTTATTTTGCTCTTGGTTTCTTTGCTATTTGGGGATGCTTCTGTGTTTTTTGTTTTGCTCTGTTTTGCTTTCTTTTATATTATTTGTTGTTGCTTTTTTCTCTCTCTTTTTTTTGGTGATTTTTGTGCGGGGGGGGGGGGGGGGGAGGGGGGGGTGGGGTTCATGTGTGGATATTTTTCCCATTTATGTGTGTGAGTGTATTGGTATTGGCCTTAGTTTAGTTTATTATCGTATATATCCTAAGGGCGTGGACCGGATGTAAATAAAAAGCATATGAGTGTTTATTCATTAACCTCGAAATAAAAGAATTTGTCATTGTCATTGTTTCTCTCTCTCTGTCTCTCTTCTCTCTCTCTCTCTTCTCTCTCTCTCTCTCTCTTCTCTCTCTCTCTCTCTCTCTCTCTCTCTCTCGCTCTCTACTCGGTGTCACCTCTCCCCTTGTTGTTGTTGCCACTTATGTTTTGCTCTTGGTTCTTGCTATTTTTTCGGTTGTTTCTGTGTTTTCTGTTTTTGCTTTCTTCCTTACTTGTTACTACTTTTTTTTCTTTTTCTTTTTCTCTTCGGTGATTTTGTGGGGATTTTTGTGTAGATTTTTTCCCGTATACTGTGTAAGTGTATTGCTATAGGCTTTATTTTTTTATCATATATATCCTTAAGGGTGGGGACTGGATGTAAGAAACACATGGGTGCTTATTCATTATCCTCGAAATAAAAGAATTTGTCATTGTCATTGTCATTAACATTGTCTCTCTCTCTTTCTCTCTCTCTCTCTCTGTCTCTCTCTCTCTCTCTCTCTCTCTCTCTCTCCCTCTCTCTCTCTCTCTCTCTCTCTCTCTCCTCCTCTCTCTCTCTCTTCTCTTCTCTCTCTCTCTCTCTCTCTCTCCCCTCTTTCTTCTTCTCTCTCTCTCTCTCTCTCTCTCTCTCTCTCTCTCTCTCTCTCTCTCTCTCTCCTCTCTCTCTCTCTCTCTCCCTCTCTCTTTGTCTCCCTCTCCCTCTCTCCCCCTCTCCCCCTCTCCCTCTCCTTCAACAGTACACACTGAATGAAAGGTCTTCACCCACAACTGTTTCAACCTCCCTCCCCACCCCCCACCCCACCCCCCCACCCCTACCACCAACCACCCTGACCTCACGATGTGTGGGTACCTCTCTGGAAACATGACCGGTGAAAGCACAAACATTCTTTTGCCAACAGAGGATGCTGGGGTTTCATCAGTCACAGAGAGGTTCTGAGCAGAAGACAGGTGGTAGTGTTTGCACCGTTTTCAGCGGGGAAAAAACCCTCACCGACAATCCCAGTTTGTTCATCACCTAAAGACGGGGTGTCCCGCCTGTAAAAAAGGGGGGTTTGTTTAATAATAAGACTTTCCTGACGGGTGTGTTTAAAACCCGGGCCCCCCCCCCCCCGGGAAAAAAGGGTGTTTTGTTTTTGGGGGGGGTTTTTTTAGGGGGGGGGGGGTGTTTTTTGGGGTGTGTGTGTGTGTTTTGTGTGTGTGTGTGTTTGTGTGTGTGTGTGTTGTGTTGGGGTGTGTGTGTGTGTTGTTTTTGTGTTTTTTAAAAAATTTAAGGTTTTTAAAATTTGGGGTTTGGGGGTGTTTGGTGTGTTTTTTTTTTTTTGGGGGTTTTGGTTGGTTGGTGGTTTTTGGGGGGGTGTGTGTGTGGTTTGTTGGTGGGGTTGTGTTGTTGTTTCTTTCTTTTTGTTTTTTCTTGTGGTTTGGGGGGTTGGGGGGGCGGGTGTTGTGTTTTGGTGGTTGGGGTGTTGGGTGTGTCGGGGTTTTTTGTTGTGCTGGTGTGGTTTTGGGTTTTTTTTTTGGTTTTAATTTTGTTTTGTTTTTTTATTTTTGTTTTTTTTTTTTCAAATAAATAATTGTTTATTCTTTTTTTAGAAAATTTTTTTTTTATAAAATTTTTTTTATTTAGGAAATTTTTTTATTTTTTTTTTTTTTAGTTTTCCGCCCCCATTTTTTTGGGGTTCAGTTATTTTTTTTTTTTGTAAAAAGGTTTCTGTTTTTTTTTCTTCTTTATATTTTTTTTTAAAATTTTCCTTTTTTTTATTGCGGGAAAGTTTGTAAATTTTCCAAAAGCTAATTGTTAATGAATTTGCTAAACTTTTTAAAAAAAACCTTTTTTCCGGGGGTTAAAAAGCAATGTGTAAACTTTTTGGACCCCGGGTTTTTGTAAAAAAATTTCCTTTTTTCCTTTTTTTAACTAAAATTTCCAGTCCCATAAATTTTTTTTTAAAATTTTCCCCCCCCAAAAATCAACCAACCCAATTTTCCAAATTTTGAAACCCCCTTTTGAAATTTTAAAAGAAAAAACCTTTTTTGAGTTAAATTTTTTTTAAAAAGTTTTACAATTTTTTAGAGAAAACCTTTTTTTTTTGTTTTAAAAAGTTCGCCTTGGAATTTTAAAGAAAGCCCCACAACCCGAAACCCCAAGGCCCCCAAAAAAAATGAAATAAAAAAGGTATTCCCTTGTTTAACAAAACCCTTTTTTCCACCCCCGGTTTAACAAAATTTTGGGGGTAGGGGGTGGGGAAAAAAGGTGGGGGTGGGTTTTTTTTGGGTTTTTTTTTTTAAATTTTGTTTAAACAGTTTCGGGGGTTTAGGCGGTTGTGTGGGTGGGGTGTTGGTGGGTTTTTTGGGGTTTTTTTTTTTTGGGGCGTGGGGCGCTTCTGGGGGTTTTGGGGGGGGGACGGGTGGAAAAAAAACCCCCTTTTTTTCGTGCCGGGGTCGGTTTTGGTTTTTTCTGGAAAATTTTTTGTTTTGAGGGTGGCTTAAGTGGGGACTGGAAACACAAAAAAAAAAACGAAAGAAACTAAACTTTTTTTATTTGAAAAAAATTTTCCAAACTTTTTCCCCCTTCCCAAACCCCCGATTAGCCCCCACCCCCAAAAAAGTGTTTTGTGGGGGAGGGGGGGGGAGGGTGGGGGGGGGGGGCGGTTGGGGGGGGGGGTTGTTGTGGAGGGGGGGGAGAAGGGTGTCTTGGGGTTGTGTGGTTGTTTTTGGAGCGTTGTGTATTGTTTTGTTGTGTGTATGTTGTGGTGTGGTTGTTAGTGCTGTGTGTTGTTTTGTGTTGTGTGTTTTTTTGTTATTGTTTTGTTGTGTTACGTTGTGAGTGTGTTGTGTATGGGTGTGTGTGTTGTTTGTGGTTGTGCGCGCGCGCGCGGTGTGTGTGTGTGTGTGTGGTTTGTGTGATTTTGGGTTTTGGGGGGGGGGGGGGGGGGGGGGGGGGGGGGGGGGGGGGGGGACTGGTGACCGTTACAAGTATAATGCAACATAAGTCTTGTCCAAACTGACCACATCGGAGAAAAACGGGGGCTTGCCCCCCACCCCCCACCCCCAAACCCCCACCCCACCCTCCATCTTGAATATGCTAATATGATCAGGATAATTCATAGGCTTACCACGACTCCCCTGTGCCAAAACCCCCGTATGTTTTTCGTTCATTCTTATTTTTAACGTCTGTTCCTTATACTGAATTAGAGGGGAAAAAGACCTTAGAAAAAGCAATAAAATACAGAGGAAAGAGGTAGTACAGATTGGGTTTAAACATTAATGTAACCCAAAAAAATGCAAATTAGGGAAAACAATATCAAAAACTTAAAGAAACGCGAAAACGGCTTGACAAGAATTTTGAAATACAAAAAAAATGTTTAACTAAAAAAAATTTAAATTTATTTTTTCTTCAAAGCATTTTTGCACAAAAAAGTTTTGGGGAAGAAACCCAAGCTTCACAAAACAATAACAGTTTCCACAAAAAATTGTTCCCCAACAAATGCATTTAGCTTTTTTCAAAAACCTTTTCGAAGCTTTAAAGTGTTTTCTGTAAGAAATGGGGGTAACAGTCTCGCATAAATTTGAAGAAAACGATTTTTTTTTGTCTTAAAAAAGATTTAAAATTTAAAGATGCTATACTTTCGCGACACAAGGTTACCATTTGTACATATAAAGTCCTTTAAAGAAGTTTTCTCAAAACAAAAGGAACTTTCCTGACTGAAGGCCTTACAAAAAATTAAAAGAAGTCTGTTCTAAACTTGTAGCCTTTTTTCGTTTGTTTTATCCTTTTTCGTTACCACAAGCCCAACAAAACTGACATCGACCTTTAATTTCTCAAGAAATGTAAAAAATAATTTATAAATAATCAAATGGTCTTGTTTCGACAATAAAGTTTTCAAAGGCTTTAAAAAGATTTTGAATCGAAAAAAAAGGCCATTTTAAAAAAAAACCCAGATTTTGAGGCAACTAATCAATTTTCAAACCCCCTTTGGTGTGTGTATTGGTGTGCATGTTGTGTGTGTAGTGCGTGTGCATTTGTGTTGTGTGTGCGGAGTAAAAGTGTGTGTGGTTTTACAGGGGGGGGGGGGGGGGGGGGGGGGGGGGGGGCGGGGGGGGCAGTGACAGTTACAAGATAAATGACAACACAAAGACTTGGTCCTACGTGAAAAAACGTCGGGAACAACGTGGGCTTCCCCCCTACCCCCCCCCCCCCACCACCCCCCCCCACCCCACAGTGACATTTAAAAATGAGATCAGAAAAATTCATGGGTTTTTACCATAGTCCCGGGTTTGAACACCTCGTGTGTGTGGTGGTGTGTCTTTCGTGTTGTGCGTGTGTGTCGTATGAGGGTGTTTTTGGTTCTGTAGAGGGTTGTAGTGGGTTATTGTAATTTAGTATTGTGTGTGGTCTGTGTGCCCCTGTAAAAGAGTGTTATGTGTGTTAGTGTAGTATGTGTGTCTGCATCTGTTGTGTGTGGGGTTTGTGTGTGTGAGTGTGTGAGCGGGGGCATTTTTTAAAAAAGGGCCACTACATTTCCCCCCCCCCCCCTTCTTCAATTATGCCAAGTTGAGAAAAGATGTACTCGGTAAACCAATACCGAGGGGTTTAAAAAGACCGTTGGACTTCAGTAATCCCGTGGGTCCATGAAGGCATGGGTTCAATCTCGACAAAGTCTGGTGATTTACGGTAAGGGGTTACACAACCCCCCAGGGTCAATTTTTAAACACAGACCTTTTTCTTCCGTATTTTAAACCCTGTAAGATCAGGTTGCATGTGAAAGTCCTGCATTTTATGTCACTTCGGTGTGTTTAAAACACGAAAATTTCTAGTAACATCCCCAAATCGGAATGCGGGGTTCTTTGGGGGTGGGCAAAAAAAGGTCGCGACCAAAAAATCACCATTGGTGAAAAAGGGGGCTCTATGAGGAACGGGGTAAAAAAAAAACACACAAAAATATATAAATATTATATAAATAATATATATATATATAATATATAATATATATATTAATATATATACGTGGTTTTTGTGTGGTTTTGGTGTGCGCGTTTTTGTGTGCGTCCCTGTGTGTGTGTGTTGCGTGTGTGTCTGTGGTGGTTGGTTGTGTGTTGTGTTGGTATTGTGTGTGAGTGCTTGGGGTGTGTATAAATTTTTTAGGTGTTGTGGAGCCGAAAAATATGTAACCTTTCCAAAAAATTCCCCACTACACAAAACTCACACACACACCACCACAAAAAACACCCCCAACACCACACACACCATATTATAAATATCTTGACCAAATACAAAATCACACAACCCAAAATGGGTTACAGATTGATAGGGTTTTTTAGACTACCAAAGGGTTTTTTTATCGCTTGCTACTTCATTAATTTTGTAAAAAACGGGTAAATAAAACCAAAATAACGCTGATCTTTTTCCCTCTGTCTGGCATTATTCCCCCCCACCACCACCCTCGTCCCCAACACCCCTGGTGGAGATGATGCTGCAATACCTCGTGGAGGATACCTACAACAACGAACATCATAATAAAACAACAACAATCCAGCTCTCCCCTCTCCCCCTTCTCTCCTCTCTCCTCTCCCCCTCTCCTCTTCTCTCTCTCTCTTTTTCCCCCTCTCTCTCTCTCTCTTCCCCTCTCTTTTGGGGTCGATCACTAATGTGAAGGAAAAGACATACAGAAATTGCTTAGTATTTTTGTGAAAAGTAAACCCGTTTTAAGTGGGCCCTTGTTTGCTAAAAAAATTTGGGGGGGATTTCAAATCGGCATGGGGGGGTCCATCCGTGTTATGTGTGTGGTGTGTTTTGGGGCATGGGGGGGTTTGTGTTCCACAGTTCAATTTTTTCAGTTTAACACAAAACAAAACATTTTTCAATAGCCCAACCGAGCATAAAATTTGTTGCATAAATTATGTGCTAATAAATGTACAAGATTCATTTGCATACACTGTCATGTGTGACGTTTTTGATTGGTTTTTAGGTGAAGGGGATGGGTGGAACTCATGGCAAAAAAATTTTTTCAGGATAAAAACCAACAACTGCAAACCCCTGATCAAAATCGGGGGGGGGGGATTTCTTTTAAGGGGAATTTAAATGAAAAAATTTTTTTAAATTATGCAAAAAGGGTTTTTTTAATTTACCAAATCCCCCTTTTAAAAGCAAACATTAAAAAATTTTTGATGCTTTAAAAGCAAACCAAAAAAGTTTTTAAAAGTCCCAAAACCAACATTGTTATAATTTAAATAATATATAATTTATAAATTATTTTTAATATATATTATAAATATATTATATTTATATTTATATTAAAAAATATTTTTATAAAATTTTATGTGTTGGGGGTGGTGTGTGTGTGTGTGGGCGCTAAAAAAAATTTTGTCCGAAGCATTTGGGTCACCCATAAACAAAATTTGGGAAAAAAAGATTTTTCTTGCTTTGGATGTGCAGGTTTATTTTTAAAGGGTTTGAAAACATCTTAATTGGAGTTTTCTTTATGAAAATTTTGTTTAGACTGATGAAGTACATTTGAATGCAAAAAAAGGGAGAGAGGGGAGAGAGGGAAAGAAAGGGTAAGGGGGGAGGGGAGAGAAAGAGATATCATGGGTGTTACCAAACTTTCACATTAACAAATTACTAACAGTATTCATCTAAAGAACTGAACAAAGAGCTTGGTCAAAATTTTTTTTTTATTTTTTTTTTAATTTTTTTTT
>CM054161.1:48260762-48263262 GCA_028751875.1 Rapana venosa
TGTGTTGCAAAAAGAAAGCAAATATTTAAGGGGCAAACAAACAAAGGAGCATACGAACAAAGACTGACTCAAAATAGACAAGCAAGACAGGCTGGAGTAAGCAGACTAGACTCATAGAGAGAGTTAAGGAAGAAATGAATGAATCATCTTTAACTCCTGAAGATAAATATTCCAGGCCACCAAGCCTGACTGACAAACCTCTCTTTGTAAAACAAATTAAAAACAAAAAAACACAAAGATACACACACACACTCAATCACTCACTCACTCACTCACACAACATATATATACATAAACACACGCACACACGCATGCGCACGCACACACACACACACACACACACACACCCCCAGTACGTACATTCAAAACGCCTTTCAGCTCCACGCACTCATTCGTCTACACTGTCATACTTGACTTCACCTATAACTCCTGAGCATTCATTTGTGATACCGCACTGAATTTCAGGCGTTTGTCAAGCCATTTTCAGTTGATGGAGCCCATATGTCTCCAGGTGGTAGGATGCATGGTGGTTAGGGTTCATATACATATACAATACATGCATAATACATACATACATACATAAAATACATACTTTACATGCATACATACATACATACATCCCATACATACATCCCATACTTACATACATACATGCTTTAATACATGCATACATACATGCATACATACATACATATATACATACAAAACATACATGCATACATCCATGCATACATACATGATACATACATACATACATACATACATACATACATACATACATACATACATACATACATACATACATACATACATACATACTACATACATATATATATTCATAGGTAAAAGGTAGGTAAAGGAGTCCCATAACCTATAAGGTCGTAGGGGAGCGAGGCGTCAGAGACCTCACTTCTCTAGGGCCAGAAATTGAGGGCGGCGCCCATCTCCTCTCCTCGCTGCTTTACCTCCCTGACCCTAAAGAGGGCAGGTACCCATTTACAGCTGGGGTGAACGGGGGAACTGTACTGGGAGCCAAGGCGCGCAACGGTCACCCATCCAACCACGCTCGACGCTGCTTAACTTGGCTGGGGGAAAGCGAGTGCTCCGACCACTGAGCTGTCCGTACATACATACATACATATATACATACTACATACTTACATACATACATTTCATATACATACAACATACATACATACATACATACATACATACATACATACTACATACATAATATATACATACATATATACATACACTACATACATACATACATACATACATACATACATATCATATAATACAACATCATATATACATACATACATCATACATACAACATACATACATACAAAATATATATACATACATACATACATACATACATACTCATACATACATACATTATACATAAATACATATTTACATAATATATATACATAAATAAATTTCATACATAATAAAGACTACATACATACATACATTCATACATACATACATACATACACACATCATACATATATCATACCTACATATATACATACATGCATGCATACACATACATACACACACATAATACATAGATGCATAATGCATCCATGCATCCATGCATACATACATACATACATACATACATACATACATACATACATACATACATGAATACATACATGCATACATACATACATACATACATACTATACATATAACATACATACAAACATACATAATACATAACATACATACAGACATACATATATACATAATACATACATACATACATACATACATACATAATAATACATACATACATACATACATACATACATACATACATATATACATACATACATACATGCATACATACATACATACATACATACATACATACATACATACATACATACATACATACATACATACATACATACATGCTGCATGCATACATACCTACATACATACATACATACATACATACATACATACATATATACATACATACCTATATACATACATACATACATACATACATACATATTTACATATATACCTACATACATACATATCACATACTTACATACATATATACATACATTCATATATGCATTACCTTAATACATACCATACTTAATCATTACATAGCATACATACATACATAAAAGACTACATACATGCATACATACTTACATCATTCATGCATGCATGCATGCTACATATACATACATACATACATACCATACATACATACATAACATACATACATACATACAGCCATACATACATGCAGCTGCATGCATGCATACATACATACATACATACATACCATACTACATACATACATTGCGTTGCATGCTGCATGCATGCATGCTGCTGCTTTTGCATACCATACATACATACATTCTCTTACAGACATACATCTTACATACATACATACATACATAACTTACATACATACATACATACTTACATACTTGATCCATAGTACCTAAATACATTACAG
>CM054161.1:48270762-48278262 GCA_028751875.1 Rapana venosa
ACACAAAAAAAAAAAAACCCCCCACCCCAAAAAAACCCATCCTTTGGGTGAAAAAATTTTAAAACCCCCCCCTTGGGAACGCGGGGGGCCCCCCCCCTTTTTTTTTTTTTGGGGGGAACCTTGGGGGGGGGGGAAAAAAAAAAAAAAAACCCCCGGGGGAAAAAAAAAAAAAGGGGGGCCCCTTACCTTTTTAAAAAAAAAAAAAATTAAAAATAAATAAATAAATAAAAAAAAAAAACAAAAAAAAAAAAACCCCCCGGGGGAAAAAGGGAAAAACCCAACCCACCTTAAAAACCAAAGGAAAAAACCCCAAAAAAAAATTCCCCCAAAACCCGGGGGGGGTTTTTTTAAAACCCCCAAAAAAAAAAACAAAAAAAAAAAAAAAAACCCCAAAAAAAAAAAAAAAAATTTTTTCCCTTTTTTTGGGGAAAAAAAAAAAGGGAAAAAAAAAAAATTTTTTTTTTTTTTTTTTGGTTTTTTTCTTTTGGGTTGTTTTGTTGTTTTGTTTTTTTTTTTGTTTTTTTTTTTTGGGGGGGGGGGGGTGGGGGGAAAGGGGGGTTTTTAAATTGTTTTTTTTAAATTTAAAAGGGGGAAAAACCGAAAAAAAAAAAATTTTTTTTTTGGGGTTTTTTGGGGGAAAAAGGGTTTTTTTTTTTTTTTTTCGGGGGGAAAAAGGGAAAAAAAAGGGAAAACAAAAAAAGGAAAAAAACCAAAAAAAAACCCAGGGGGGAAAAAAAAAAAAAAAAATTAAAAAGAAAGGGGTTTTTTAATTTTTTTTCCCCCCCCCCTTTTTTTAAAATTTTTGGCCCCCCTTTAAAAAAAAAAAAACAAAAAAAAAAAAAAAAAACCCCCCCCACCCCAAAAACCCCCCAAAAAACCACAAAACAAAATTAAAAAACACACCACACACCCCCCAAAAACCCCCCCCCCCAAACAACCCACAAAAAAACCCACAAAACCCCCCCCCCCCAAAAAAAAAACCCCCCCCCCCAAAAAAAACCAAAAAACACACACCCCCCCCAAAAAAACCACACACAAACAAAAAAATCCCCCCCCCCCAAAAAACAAAAACCCCCAAAATCCCACCCCCAAAAATTTTTGGGTTTTTTTAAACCCCCTTTTTTTTTTTTTCCCCCCCTTTTTTTTTTTGGGGGGAAAAAATTTTTTTCCCCAAACCCCAAAGGGGGCCCGGGCAGGGGGTTTTTTTTTCCCTGTTTTCCCCACCCCCCCTTTTCCCCCGGGGGGAAGGTTTGGGTTTTTTGGGGGGGCCCCCCCCTTTTTTTTTTTTTGGGGGAAAAAGGGGAATTGGGGGGGTCCCCCCCTTTGGGTTTGGGAACAAATTTTTACCCTTTTGGGGGGGGTTTGCGCATCTTTGGTTTCAGTACAGTCCCCCATTTCAAACCCCGCTGTAAATGGGAAACCCGCTCTCCTTTTTGGGGCGGGGGAAAGGGAAAGCAAACGGGGGAATGGAGAGGGGGGCCTCCTCAATATGCCCGGCCCCCCGGGGGAAACTTTAAAGGGCCCCCTGATGCCTCCCCTCCCCTTCACCACACAGGGTTTTGGGGCAAACCCTTTTCCCCCTTTTTTTTATTAAATCTGATCCGAAGGTTCTTAGGGGGGGTGGTTGATGCTAATGTTTTAAAAGATCAACAGAACTTTTTTTTTTTCGAATTTGGAAAACCAAACAGTGGGATTCTTTTTTTTTTTTTTTTTTTTTTTTTTTTTTTTTTTTTTTTTTTTTCTGCCTCATCTTTGGGGCCCACCCCCCTCCTACGTTCCCCCACCCCCCGCTCATTCCCAATTTTCCCCGCCCCCAACCAAACCCGTTTTTTTATGTCCCCATCCCCAGGGTGGGAAGTCCACAGGGAGCCCCATTTTACTATCAGGGGGGCCCCCCGTGGGGCCCCCCAGCCAAGGGGCCCCTGCAAATTGGGGTGGGGCACTTTTGGGGGTTTCCAAAATGGTGCCTGTTCTGAGCTAAAATTTCGCAAAACCCAAAACGTAACCCCCCTATAACACAGATTTGCTCAGTCGCGGGGCCAAAACTGAGGGGAGTTGCCCACCCCAAAGGGGGGCAACCACAAAAACGTCCCTTTTTAAAGACCCCTTTCCCCCCCCAACCTCCAAAAACCCCCAAAAGGCTTTTTACACAAACTCACCACAGGGACCCGAATGTATGGGCAAACCGAATTGCGGCCACCATGGGACCGAGAATTTTTGGGGGGCCACCGAATCAGAGGCAATTTTTTTTTTTAAATTTTAAAGCATGAAGGGTCAATAAAAATGAGGGTGACGTAATGGTTCGCTGTGGAAGTGCCCTATGCTTTAGGGCTACTTGAAAAGGGTTTTAATCTAACGCTTACTTTCATAAATATTTTTGGCGTAACCCGGGGCCCCAGAAGATTTCAAAAACCTGCGTGTTTGGGGCAGGGGAATTTGAGCAACATCTCAAAATCCCCATACCCTTAAGTGGATGAAAACTCGAAGTGTGGTCCCCCGTTTCCCACTGAGCCCCCAGGGGACACTCACTTCCCGGGGAGGAAACCGGGGCCCGGATTCCGAAAAATCCCTATGATCTTATGGGATTTTGAACCCCCGACCTTCCCCGTCCTAACCCAAAGGGCAACCACTGCGCCATGGCGGGTGGTATCAGTGGGATTTCCAAAATCAGCAATCAGACCCAAAAGCCCAAAAGCCTTGTAGGTTTCTCATCCATCCCCCTCCCCCCCCCCCCCTCCCCCCTTTTTAAAAAAAAAAAAAGAAAGGGCAAAAAGACAGGGGAAATTCCCTTCCCATGTCAAAATTTTTGTAAGTGTTTAATGCTTTTTTTCCCGAAAGCAACCATTTTTTCACCACAGGATGCTTTTTCCTGCAGGGTGAAAGGAACACAGGGGAAATTTATTTTCGGGGGGTGGCAAAAAAACCTTCTAAATTATTTGGGGGGTGTTTGCTGTTACAAAAACACAGAGGATGGGGTGAAGGGTTTCATGACGTGAAAAATTAGGGTTTAATCATGCGTTTGATTTTTATTTGGCCCAAAAATACAAACGGATATAAGTTTTTATATTTTTTTTTTTTTTTTAATTATTTTTATTATTATTTTTTTTTAAACAATCCCCCCCCGGAACTCTGGGATTTCTAACCAGGGGCCGAAAATCATTTAGGTTTAGGCCAAAAGGGAAAGGTCTTTACTTTTAAATTATTTCCTCAAATGCTGCCTTCAAATTTTTTTTCTTGTATGGATTTTTTCCCCCCCCAATTTTTTCACAAAAATTTATTTTTTGATGAAATGAAGTTGTAACTGGTTACCCGCAAATTGTTTAAACCATTGCCAGAGCACTCGTTTCCCCCACCAAAGTTAATCAGCTTTGGGAAAAATGGTTTATCCTTGGTAGGTGGCCGTTTTGCGCGCCTTGGCTTCAGTACAATCCCCCCGTTCACCCCGTGTAAATAGGGTTTCCCGCCTCTTTAGGGGCAGGGGAAGGTAAAGCAGGAAGGGGGGGAAGGGGGAGGGGGGCCATCCTCAATAGCTGGCCCCTAGAGAAGTGAGGCTCCCGATGTCTCAATTTTCCCATTTACCCTTTCAGGGTTTTGGGACCCCCTTTTTCCCTTAAATAAATAACTTTTACAAAAATATATTAAAAACTTTATAAAAATATTTATAAATTAGAAAATATTTTATTTTTTAAATATATATTATTTAATTATATATTTTAAATATTTAATATCCTATCACACAAATTTTGGGGAATGACCCACATTAAAAAAAAAATCTTATAAGAAATCCCATATTTAAGAACCCCAAATGGGGTTTTACCCAGACAGGAGACAAACGGACAGAAACAGAAGAAGGGCGGGGGCCCAGGGAACAGGGAAGGGTAGGATGGCAGGGGAAAAAAAATCATATGTTTAAATTTTTTTTCATGACCTATTTAAGAAGCTAAAGGGGGAATTTTAAATTTTAGTTTTTAGTCTTGGCTGTTTGGTAAGTAATAAAAATTTTAATAATTTAAAGGCTTTCTTTCTTAAAAATTTCGTAATTTAGGTC
Organism: Rapana venosa; assembly: GCA_028751875.1. Taxonomy (NCBI): domain Eukaryota; kingdom Metazoa; phylum Mollusca; class Gastropoda; order Neogastropoda; family Muricidae; genus Rapana; species Rapana venosa. The sequence continues at coordinate 48,274,811 of CM054161.1, forward strand.
ATAACCCGTGGGCTTGCACCCGTGACAAGAATTTTTGATTTTTTGAACCCTTTATTTGTTTATTGTGTCAGTAAGGGCCCCAAAGGGGGGTTTTTCTTTTGAAAATGTCATATTGCTGAAAATACTTCATGTTTTAAAAAAAATGTGGCTTAAGGGGAATTTAAAATTCAAACAAGCTTAGCACTAAATCTAGTCGATATGCAAAAACCTTTTTTAAAAATCCCCAAAATCCTGTTTTACCAAAAATTTTAAAAAAGAAAAGGTCCCTTGAACCGTGAAGTTATGATTGATTGCCCAAACCAAACCTTAAGATTTTTTTGTTTATGTGATTTTTTGTGGGGAGGGGGAATTTTGGGGGTTTGGGAAATTGGGGGAAAAAGGAAATTGGGAAAAAGGGGTTAGGGAATTGGGGGGGGGGGGGGGAGAGGGTTTTTTTATTAATTCCATTTTTTTTTTGAAATTGACGTGAAAAAAAGATTTATTTTCCCAAATTTAAAGGGGACAATTTTCCCCTTATCGCAAAAAAAAAACGTAAATCCCTTTTTTTAAAGTTTTTTAAAAAAAATTTTTTTCCCCGGGGTGTTTTTATTAGAAAAAATTAAAAGGGAAAAGAAATTTTTTTTATTGCTTAATCTCTCCATCCCAACACCTTTATTGGGGAAAAATTTTTACACAAAAGGTTTTTATACCAACGCTCCCTATCGGGGGTTTGAGTTTGGACAATTTTTATTTCATAGCAAAGTGGCCTATTTCTCTGCGAAAGCAAAACCCAAACAGAAAAACTTTTAATTTTTTGGTGGGTGTTTTGTTAGGCCCCCCCGTGGGGCCCACCCTCCCCATTTCATTAATTTTCAGTGGGCAAAATGGGTTTGGTCCTTCCCAAATTTAGGGAAAAACAAAGCGGGGTAAAAGACCACGAAAACAGGGGGTTTCTGGGCTTTTCTGAAGTTTTCAAAAAAGCCAGACTGAAGGTTTTAAACAATGATGAAAAGGGAAATGATGATGGCCCATTTGAGTTTTCTGATGAGTGAAAAAGGGGGGGGGGGGGGTGTTGAAAAGCCCAATCCCCACTGGTTTCATGTCAGAGAAAAAAAAGGGGGGAAAGGGGGGTGGGTGGGCAGAGGGTGTGTCAAGTGAAAAAGGGGCTGTTTGATGCAACAGTTAATAGGGGGGGAGTTTTTACAGCTCATGATTTATGATTGGGTTTCCATATTAGATATTTTTTTTTATTGTGTTTCACTCTTTGCTAGATCACCTGACCACCACGTGCTACATAAATACCACGCCCCCCCCCCCCCCCCCCCCCTGTTTAATTTCTCATTTTCCTGAATTAAATGTGCATAATACCACATTCTAGTGTCTATTATCTTCATCTGAGATAAATTCAAATCATTGTTTGTATCATTTTCTGAGCATTGGCAGACTTGCTTCACCTCCTCTGGTTCCTAGCATACAGTCTTAAATTGCGAGTGCACGTTTTTTGTCAGAACTGAAATTAGGGACACTTTTACATACCTTTTCTAGCTGAACTATTTAAGGAAGAAAGTTCATACTTTGACATTAACTTAACCAAGGTAATACGAACTAATTCCTAAAATTTCAATTCCTTACTTGTAACAGATTTTTTTTGGGGGGAGAGGGGAGGTGATTTTTTTCCCTAACCCTTACAAATGGCCAGGGTGTGGTGAATAGCATGGGAGAGAACTGTCAGTGCAAAGTGACTTAAACAAGATGGTCCATAAGATACTACAATCATCGAAATAGTTTTGCCCATACATTTTTTTTTCAAATTTCTTAGGAGAAACCTGTAAAAGAAAAGAAGAAAAAAGAAGAAAAGAAGAAGTGATGTTGATAAATGATGATTGATGATATGAAGAAGAAGAAGAAGAAAAAAGAAGAAGAAGAAAAAAATGATGAAGAAGAAGAAGAAGAAGAAGATGATGATGATAGTATGATGATGATGTGGAGGATGATGAAAGATGAGGGATGATGATGATGATAGAAAAAGAAGAAAAGAAAAAGAAGAAGAAGAGGAGAGGGGAGGAGGAGAGGAAAAGGAGGATATAAAAAGAGGAGAGGGGGAGCGGGGAGGAGGAGGAGGGGGAAGGGGAGGTTTAGTGGGAGGGGAGGGGTCTATAGATCAGCGGATAATGATGATGATGATGATGATGATGATGTGATATCATCTCATCATCATCATCATCTGGCTAAACGCTAGTGTGGCCCATTCCCCCCGGGGAAAGCAGTTCACTTTCCCCCAAGAAAGTTACTGTGAAAAACTGTCTCCGCATCATTTTTAACCATAAACAATAAAAGTACAAACAAAAAACAATACAATGAACACAACACAATCCAGCAACACAACACAATACAGTACAATACAATACAACACAAGACAACACAACACTACGTAAAAATACAATACACACATACAGTAAAAATACAACACAAGAAAATCCATAAACAAAATAACAACAAACAAACCGTACAACCATACTAAAAATAAACCCCAATACAATCAATACAAAAAAATAAACTAAAACACAACCTTAACAACAATTAAAAACACAACAAAATACAACAAAACAACCCCCAAAGCACAACAAAACACATCAAACACACCAAAACGAAAACGTAATACAGCTTTTTTTAAAATTACAACACAATAAAACAAAACACATACGTAAAATTAACACAACAAACGCCATAAATAAACACTACAACCAACACCATACAACATAACAATAAAATACAACCCAATACAATACAACACAAAACCACACAACAAACACATTAAACAACAAAAAAAAACACAAAAAATCAACGTAATACAAACCCTACAATAATAATAATATGGAATTTAAAATAGCGCTGAATCTTGTAAAAAAAACCCAAAAAATCGAAGCGCTTGCACTCTCTTTTACAGGCATGAACTCCCTTAACAAATAAACCATTTTTAAAAACCATGCGCGCGACGCAGCACGCCACACACGCACCCACACACACACACACACACACCACACCACACCTGGGAACAACATTTAAAAGGTGAAAGAGTTTTAAAAATTGGACGATTTTTGGGGGGGAAAGTCCGGGGGTAGGAAAAGTGTTTTTTTGAGGTGGATTTAAAGGATCGGGTGAAGGCTTTTTGGCGAAGTAAAAGGGGAGGTCATTCCGGGGGGTGGCCCGAAAAGAAAGGGGCGCGGCCAACAGTGGTTTTTTTAAATTTGGGTGTTCGAAGCACAAAGTATCTGGGGTGAACAAAAGGGGTCGGGAGGGAGTGACGAGAAGACGTTCAGAGATGGGGGGGTGCATTTTTGTGGGACATTTGAAACAGGGGTTTTGATTTTATACCCCCAGTCTTTGTGGGACAGGCAGCCAGTGAAGAGATCGCAGAAGAGGAGTGATGTGTAGTTTTTTCTTTCTTTGGGGCCGTCGGGTGCAGGTTTTGT
>CM054161.1:48288262-48290762 GCA_028751875.1 Rapana venosa
AGACAACCCCTCGAAGTCCATGTAATACAGGGGCTTGCTGTATGGCCTGTATAGCTTAACAGCAATAAAATTCATTCAATTCAATTCTCTCCTTCACTCTCTCTGTCTCTCTGTCTCTCTCTCTCTGTCTGTCTGTCTGTCTGTCTGTCTGTCTCTCTCTCTCTCTCTCTCTCTCTCTCTCTCTCTCTCCTCTCTTCTCTCTCTCTCTCTCTCATATATATTGCCAGAGAAAAGCATTTTCTTTAAAAACTCCACATACCATTTATATCTGTTTATGAGATCTATAGTTACCTGACTCACCTCAAACAATCAAGAACATGTGGTCTTGATGGAATAGATGGCAGAATACTCTCAGTTCCAGTTATCACAGACACTCTGACACACACACACACACACACACACACACACATATATATATATATATAATATAACCTTTGTCTTGATAAGAACAATTTCCCCAACGCCTGCAAAACTGCTAAGGTGATTCGGATCCACAAGTCTGGTGACACTTCTGATCCCTCAAACTATAGGCCAATCTTTATTATATCTTACCTTTCAAAACCCTTGGAAAAACATACGAATAAACACCTAGTCTATCATATAGATATTAACAACTTACTTCACCTAAATCAGTCCGGATTTAGAAAAAAATCACTCGTGCCATAAGGCATTAACTAGTCTTGTAGACAATTGGCTGTCAAACATTAATGACAATAAATTTTGTTGAGTACTATTTGTAGACTTCAAAAAAGCATTTGATATAATTGACGGCAGACTTCTCATTAAAAAGCTGGACCTATATAATCTCTCTACAAATACTTTAGAACTTCTTGCTTCTTATCTTACAAACAGGCAGCAGTGTGTCTCAATAGCTACGTCCACATCCACACTAAAACCCATTCATTATGGAGTACCACAGGGATCCATCTTAGGACCAATTATCTTTTCATTATACATAAATGACCCTCTTCACCATATCAAATCCAAATGTGAACATTTTGCTGATGACACAACTATACATACGAGCCATACCGACATTAACTCTCTTGCAAAGACATTACAAAAAATCACTGATGATCTTGTCAAATGGACTGAACTGAACCACATGTCTATACACCCCAAAAAACAAAATGCATGCTTATCACTACCAGACAAAAGCGACAACATTTTTCTCATAAACTTTCTCCAATCCATATTAAAAAAGGAAGCGATCGAACAAACCTCTCACCAGAAAGTAACTAGGAGTAACAGTTGATGAAAATCTCAGCTGGTACTATCACATATCCCATCTATGCAAATACATGTCTCAAAGAGTATACCTATTGACTAAAATCAAACATTTTCTTGACTTTCATTCAAGAAAACTATTCTTTCAAGCTTATATACAATCTTCAATAGATTACGCTTCAATCCTGTGGGATTCTGCTTGTGCAAACACTATGAAACCATTATTAAGTCTGTATAAACGTGCTCTTAAGATGATCCTTCTGAAGAAGACAACCTTACTAGAAGTGGATTATACTCAGTTAAATATTCCTCCCCTACACCAAAACTAAGATTTAACAAAGGCCTTATGATGTTTAAGATAATGACAGGAGCTGTTCCCTCATCCTTAAAAGACAAATTCCCAATGAATCATTCCAGAAATACTGAAAAGCCGAGTGTTCCAATCCCAAGAATAGATTTGTTCAAATCTAGTTTACTTTACTCAGGCTCTGTGCTGTGGAACTCCCTTCCTGATTCATTTAGACAACACCAATCATTAACAATCTTCAAAAGTCTTTTTTATCTAATTGATGTATCAAAAATAATAAACCACACTTGATCTGTCGGAAACAAAATAAATACATCCTCCCTTACCTTATACCAAATTACCCTCCCTCTCTCTCTCTCTCTCTCTCTCTCTCTCTCTCTCTCTCTCTCTCTCTCTCTCTCTCCTCTCTCTCTCTCTCTCTCTCTCTCTCCAGGTGGCAGGGCGGTTAAGACGTTTGCCTGCCAACAAGTAAACCGTGAGGTTCTGGGTTCGATTCCCAGCCTCGCCCTTTCTTCCCAGTTTTACCAAAAAATCGAACTGAATGTCAAAGTCCTTCCGATGAGACCATAATTGGAGGCCCCGTGTGCCAACGCATGCAGAACATCTTGCGCACACGTTAATCCTGTTCCGCTTTTCGAAAGAGTAGGCCATTGTGTACCGGTTGGAAAAGATGACAAAATTTACAAAACCAAAATTTACAAAAACGCATACACACGGGGACTGGATGTAAAAAAGCACATGAGTGCTTATTCCATTATCCTCGATAAAAAATAATAAAATAATAAAATCTCTCTCTCTCTCTCTCTCTCTCTCTCTCTCTCTCTCTCTCTCTCTCTCTCTCTCTCTCTCTCTCTCTCTCTCTCTCTCTCTCTCTCTCTCTCTCTCTCTCTCTCTGTATGAGTGCGAATGTTTTACTTGTATCTGGCTATTGTGTTATTGCAACTGATTTCTATAAATAGTTTCCAC
>CM054161.1:48295762-48300762 GCA_028751875.1 Rapana venosa
ATTTGTTTGGGAGGGTGTTTTTTGTTTGTTGTTTTTTGGTGTTTCTTTTTTTGGGGGGAGGAGAGGGGGGAGTTCTGGGGTTTATTTTGTCTTTTGCTCGTCTGGGGTTGTTTGTTTGTTTGTTTTTTTCTTTTTCTCTCTTTTTCTTTTTTTTTAAAAAAGTTTTTTCCCTTTGCTTCTACTGTTTGAAAGTATGAGTACTGAGTGCATTTTTAAATGTGACCCTACGGGCGGGGACTGGATGTAAAAAAGCACATGAGTATTTATTCATTATCCTGGAAAAAAAGAATTTGTTTCTATTACTTACAATGTGTAGATGTTCTTTTCATGACTTTATTGGCTTTTTTCCCCCTTTTATTGTGTGAGTGTATGGGTATTGCACTTATTTTATTATCATGACATTCAATTTGTATGAGTATAATTTAAAAGTGTTTGTGTTGATCGTATGCTATGTGAGTATTACATATTTAGTATTATCCCTGAAACACCCCCCCCCACACACACACACACACACTCACTCACTCACTCACTCACTCATATTCTCTCCCTCAATGACTGTATAGGTTTAGATTTCTTCTTTGTTTTGTTTCTTGTTTTTATTGTGTGAATGTATGGGTATTGAATTTATTTCATTATCATGACATATAATTTGAAACGAGTATAATCTAAAATGAGTGTTGATGGGATCGCATACTGTTTTGGGAATGATATATTGTATATTATCTCTGAAATACACACACACTCTCTCTGTCTCTCTGTCTCTGTCTCTGTCTCTCTCTCTCACCTTTTATCGTCTTGCTTATAGTTATAGTGTATCCTGATGAAGGATTCATATTTTATATTTTCTATACTTTATTGGACTTGCCTCTGTACTTTAGCTTTAATGAGTGCCCTTTTTCAATATCTTATAGTTATGTGTAACACGTATGTGTACCATTTGACAATGTGTAGATGTTTATCTTTATGACTTATTAAGTTTGGTTGTGTTATTTTTCTTGGCTCTGTTATTGTTCTTGTTATTGTTGTTTGTCTGTTTTTCTCTTTTTTATCATCTTTTGTTGGTTTGGTTTTTCCCTATCTTTTGTTTGTTTGTTTGTTTTGGTTAGGGTTTTTGGGGGGTGGGGGTAGGGGTGGGGTATTTTTAGGATTTTCTTTTAATTGCTTGCTTTGGGGGGGGGAGGGTTGTTGGGGGGGGGAGCTGTTTTGAAAAGGGTTATTTCCCCTTGTTTTTATTGCGAGACTGTATAAGTATTGGGTTATTATTATTAAGATGTATCCCTAACGGGCGGGGACTGGATGTAAAAAAGCACATGTGTGCTTATTCATTATCCTCGAAATAAAAGAATTTGTCATTGTCATTGTCACTCTCTCTCTCTCTCTCTCTCTCTCTCTCTCTCTCTCTCTCTCTCTCTCTCCCTCTCCCCCTCTCCCTCTCCCTCTCCTTTAAAAGTACACTCTGAATAAAAGGTCTTCACCCACAAACTATTTCAAACTCCCTCCCCCACCCCCCACCCCCACCACCCCTACCACCAACCACCCTGACCTCACGATGTGTGGGTACCCTCTCTGGAAACCTGACCGGTGAAAGCACAAACATTCTTTTGCCAACAGAGGATGCTGGGGTGTCATCAGTCACGAGAGGCTCTGAGCAGAAGACAGGTGGTAGTGTTTGCACCGGTGTCAGCAGGGAATAAAGCCGTCACACAGACAGATGCCATGCTTGTTTCATCACCCTGAAGACAGAGTGTCCCTGCCTGTAATAAAGGGGGTTTGTTTAATAGAATAAGATCATTCCTGACAGGTGTGTTTAAAACACGGATCCCTCTCACCTCTCCCGCCCAAGGTTAGACAAATAGAAGGTGTGTTGTTGTTTGGTGGGGTTTTTTTTTTAGTGGGGTGGGGAGGTGTTGCTTGTGTGTGTGTGTGTGTGTGTGTGTGTGTGTGTGTGTGTGTGTGTGTGTGTGTGTGTGTGTGTGTGTGTGTGTGTGTGTGTGTGTGTGTATGTGTGTGTGTGTGTTTGTATGTGTGTGTTGTGTGTGTGTGTGTTCAAATTCATTCAATGTCTTTTCACAAGTTGTGGTATTAGACAGGGGGGTGGGGTGGGGGGAGGGTGCGCGCGCACTGTGTGTGTGTGTGTGTGTGTGTGTGTGTACGTGTACCTGTACTGTACCTATCTAATACTTGTTTTTGTGTAGTTTACTATTGCTGTTGCTTTCCCATAAAAAGTACAATGAATTTGTTGACCTTTCTTTCCTTTAGCCAAAATGATACTATTTACATGGTTTGTTCTCCTTTATATGATGGAGGGTTGTTGTTTTTTTTGGTGTGTGTTGTGGTTGTTGTTGTTGTTTTGGAGGGGTGTTATTCGGTATCCCCCTCTCCCCTTGTTGTTGTCGCTTTATTTTGCTCTTGGTTTCTTTGCTATTTTTTTTAGTTCCTCCTGTGTTTTGTTGTTTTGCTCTGTTATGCTTTCTTTTATTATTTGTTGTTGCTTTTTTTTCTCTCTCTTTTTTTGGGGGGTGATTTTTTTTCCTGGGGGAGGGAGGGGGTTCGTGTGTGGATTTTTTTTTCCCATTTACTGTGTGAGTGTATTGGTATTAGCCTTAGTTTAGTTTATTGTCATATATATCCCTAAGGGCGGGGACTGATTGTAAAAACAAAGCACATGAGTGCTTATTCATTATCCTCGAAATAATAGAATTTGTCATTGTCATTGACTCTCTCTCTCTTTCTCTCTCTCTCTCTCTCCCTCTCCCTCTCTCCCCCTCTCCCCCTCTCCCTCTCCTTCAACAGTACACACTGAATGAAAGGTCTTCACCCACAAACTGTTTCAACCTCCCTCCCCACCCCCCACCCCCCCCCCACCCCTACCACCAACCACCCTGACCTCACGATGTGTGGGTACCCTCTCTGGAAACATGACCGGTGAAAGCACAAACATTCTTTTGCCAACAGAGGATGCTGGGGTTTCATCAGTCACGAGAGGCTCTGAGCAGAAGACAGGTGGTAGTGTTTGCACCGGTGTCAGCAGGGAATAAAGCCGTCACACAGACAGATGCCATGCTTGTTTCATCACCCTGAAGACAGAGTGTCCCTGCCTGTAATAAAGGGGGTTTGTTTAATAGAATAAGATCATTCCTGACAGGTGTGTTTAAAACACGGATCCCTCTAACCTCTCCCGCCCAAGGTTAGACAAATAGAAGGTGTGTTGTTGTTTGGTGGGGGTTTTTTAGTGGAGGGGTGCTGCTTGTGTGTGTGTGTGTGTGTGTGTGTGTGTGTGTGTGTGTGTGTGTGTGTGTGTGTGTGTGTGTGTTTGTATGTGTGTGTGTGTTCAAATTCATTCAAGGTCTTTTCACAAGTTGTGGTATTAGAGGGTGTGTGTGTGTGTGTGTGTGTGTGTGTGTGTGTGTGTGTGTGTGTGTGTGTGTGTGTGTGTGTGTGTGTGTCTGTGTCTGTGTCTGTGTCTGTGTCTGTCTGTGTCTGTGTCTGTCTTTGTGTGTGTCTGTGTGTGTCTGTGTGTGTGTCTGTGTGTGTGTCTGTGTGTGTCTGTGTCTTTGTGTGTGTCAGTGTGTGTCTGTGTGTGTGTCTGTGTGTGTCTTTGTGTGTGTCTGTGTGTGTGTGTGTCTGTGTGTGTGAATGTGTGTGTTTGTTTGCTTGATTGTTTGTTGTACTTTTTTGTTCGATTACATAGAATTAATTTGTTTATTAGCTTGTTTTTAGCATATTCTTATTATCATAAATATTTTAGTTGTTATTTATGTAACATTATTATCATCATTATCACTATCATTATTAACTTATTGCTTTTTCCGCCGTCGATGTTGTTGGCATTACATGTTAGTTTGCTTTTTGTTGTTTGCTAATAGTGCAGCTTATACTAGTTTCATCATCATCACTATCATCATCTTCATCAATCATCATCATCATCATCAATCATCATCATCATCATCATCATCCTCATCATCAGACGTAAGAATGCTTTAACGTCACCAACTCCTTGTTGAAGCCACATAAAGCTGAATCCTGTATCACATAGAATTTGTCTAATCTTAGAAACCCAACCGTTCTTTCCAGATTTGTTCAAATCAAGCAACATGTGAGAAGCATTATATGGTAGCCTGTCAGGATTTATGTGTAAAAGCTTAAACCATTATCTAACAGCATGTGTATGTGAGTTAACGTAAAGAGAGTATCTTCCCAGCTCACCATATATCATTTTATTTTTGGAGTTTTCAGTGGCACACCCCAAAATCTCTTGCAAGCCATCATACCTACTTTCTCTATATGTTCCAATGTATGTAACCCCCCATTTCTCCGATGAATATATAGTAAAATTGGCTGTAGTTTGATGTCAAAGATTGTTTTTAAAAAATGTTGCAGCGTTGATCTCTCTATGGTTATTGAAAACCCTAAGTTTAGTTCTACAACAGCTTTCTTTGCCTTGGTCACGAGGTGATCTGAGAGAGAGACAGAAAGACAGACAGACAGACAGACACATACAGGCAGAGACAAACAGACACGCAGACAGACTAAGAGACTAGGAAGAAGTCCATCTACACTCTCTAGGCATAACTATTCTTTTCCACCTACTTTCCTGTCTATACATGCAGGGCATGCAGTATTCAGAGAATGAGAGACAGACAGACAGACAGACAGAAAGACAGACAAAGAGACAGACAGACTGAGAGACTGGACAGCAGTGCATCCAGACTTTCTAGACATAACCATTCTTTTCCACCAACTTTGGTGTCTATACATGCAGGGCATGCAGTATTCAGAGAGTGACAGACAGAAAGAAAGACAGACAAAGAGACAGAGAAACACACAGACAGACAGACAGACTTGGCAGTAGTCCACGCAGACTGTCTAGACATAGCCAATCTTGTCCACCAACTTTCCTGTCCTCAATGTCCTACATAAGACCACTCCAACAGCCAGCTGCCCCAAAGCAGTAGCCCTTGACTCCACAACAAGTGTGGGTGCGTGTGGGAGTGGGGGGG
>CM054161.1:48305762-48328719 GCA_028751875.1 Rapana venosa
TGGGTTTTAAACACATAAGTGACAAAAACCGTTTCAGTTCCCGCCCGTGTTATCTTTACAGCCAGAAAGTGCAGACACTCCCAACAGGTAAATGCAAATCGTAAACTTAAGGTGAAGTTGTGTAAAGCTTGTGTTTTCCTCAGGAAAGAAAGTCAGTCAGGTAGCCAAGTGCCAGAGGTGTGTGCTCACCAATTAAAAACCAACCCTACCAAACATGGTAAGGTAATTCGATTTTGTACAGGGCTGTCCAAAAAATACAGAAAACATGGATGCAATGCTCTTACAACTAACATTTGTGTAAATCATCTAAAGAAACATTTGCTCCAACCATTCCCATGGGCAAGACAGGATTGTTATCACCACAATTAATGAGTAGGCAATCAAACTGGCTTGTAAACGTTTATCCACAGCTTCATACATTTCCAGTTGGGATTGTAGAACAAAACTGGATTAGGGGCAACAAGGTCCGTTTTTAATGAAGTGGTATACTAATAGAGCAAGGACATCACTGATAATACATGCAACCCAAAAGTAAATTAAAAAAATCATTGACTCAAAATGCTGACAAATAGGGCTTCCAATAATTCACCCTATCAATAGAGTAAAATCAATTGGAAAGCCCTTAATATGCAATCTGTTTTAAAATAATGCACATAAAACTGGGCTTCAAAAACGCAATCCGTTTTAAGCAATGTCCTTATAACTCGGCTTCAAATGCAATGGGTTTTTTAAATACACATCAAAGTAATTTCATCTCTGGAATGATCGAAAAATAAGAGGGGGAGGGGCAGCAACGTAGAGGGCATTAACTTAAATAACTTACATTACCAGTCACTGGGAATTGTACATGAAGAAAATAAGTTGCTTTAGGGTCTGTCCTTTAGGTTGCCATGATGGAAAATGGATACAGGCAACGAGCTAAACACATGACACTATTTGAAGGTGAAAATATGGGCATTGCTTGGAATGCAACTTAACTAAAAACACAGCTGCCCATAAAGCTGAGAAATGTCAAGCCTCAACGGAAATAATTATGGAAACAAATACAAGCAAACCACCAACCAACTGAGCTCAGACTCAAAAAGCACCATGTTAACTCATTCATTCAAGAAAGGCCAATATGTTTGGAAGAAAACGGACAGCTTTATCAGTCACACTTAGCATAATTTCTGCTTTTTTATGCAGGAAAAAAATGTACAGTCCAACACCCCAAGGGTGGTGGCTCTCCTATACCACACAACACAACAAAGGCCTGTTCCTTACAGCTGGGAAATAGATCAGCCCAGGACAGGTGACATTCTTCATGAATAAAACAGTAAAGCCCCTATAGTATACTCCGATGGAGTTTATGTCATGCCATGTTGGGATAATGATCTATAGAGATAATGAGCAATACAGCAGTTGACACTACCCCAAACTTTACCATTTACAATTAAGATTAAAGGGGCATCAGCAGTAAACTGCTTCACTTTGCACTCAGTACTTCAAATGGAGTACATCCAAAATATTTTTTTTAAATTAAAGCAAGAAATAAAGAAAAAGCTTGTGGTAACCAGTTCCACGAAAACTACACTATACGTTTCAACACAGTGTCAAAGTTGTGATGGACAAGAAAGAAAAGCGGAAAAAAAGCAAGTGCTTTGAATACAAGACTTAGCTGTCCTTCAGCATTTCTGGCTGAAAGGTGCGTTTTTCTTCAGCTTGAACACAGTGATTTAAAGCTCACACACATAAAGTACAGCCAAGTGTCTCATACAACTGCTTGTAAACTGTTTACCACCAACCATCAAATAAAATTACGCAGGCTAAATCACTTTCTAGTTAATCACAAACCAGGTTTCATTGGAGTACAAAAGTAAAAGCAAGAAGGCTGAACAAAAACAAGCTGTATCAGTGTATTATCTCAGTAATCTGCTAGAATACTTTTTTTTAAAACAAAATTTGCTTTACTGAATTTTTAAAAAAAAATAGGCATTTAAAATGAAGTTCTATACTTGCAGAAAATTAGCACAAATGTACATAACGGATACAGTACAAAAGTGGGACTAATGTGAGAAAGCAGAAATCCATGTTCAACCTTTCACTTTAGTCTTGCCAATGATTGTAACCAGAGTTTTTGGAGGGTGGGGCCTCTTTTCTTTTGGCATCTTTTTTCTCGTTGTTATTCTTCGTAAGGAAATCAAAGACTGCTAGGAGAGTTGCAGATGGAGTGCTATATCAATGGACTAGGAGTGTTATGACCCGGGTAATGGGCATGTCCCTGACTTAGGGCAAAGCTAAAGGCAAGTAGGACATAAGGTAACAGGACAATACTAATTGTGTGCAATCTTATGCCCATTATAACATTATAGATACGTTTTCTTGTACCAGTTTTGTAGAATAAATAGGAAAAAATGTTCTAATTAAAAAAAATAATGGGTAAAGATGTTCCCATAACCTATGCTGTTGTTGGGGAGCGAGGTGTCAGAGTCCTCAGCTTCTCTAGGGGCCAGCATATTTAGGGTGGTGCCCATCTCCTCTCACTGCTTTACATCCCCTGTCCCTAAAAGAGGGCAGGTACCTATTTACAGCTGGGTGAACTGGGGGACTGTACTGAAGCCAAGGTGATTGAACGGTCACCCTTCCAGGAGGTGACCTCGCTCAAAAAGCTGTGGAGAGCAAATGTTCCGACCACTGAGCTATCCGGCTTTTTCTAAATAAGAGGTAGGCCACATAGACCATTTTCTTTCATCAACAATACAGCCTTTTTTATGCAACGCTTCAATGCTTCACCTCCATCCTTTCCAAAATAATGGTGATCTTTTTTTAAAATATTCAATTTTTAAAACGCAAATCAAACAGCTTAAAAGATTTCTTTAACACGCACGCACACACACACACACACGCACGCACACACACACACACACACCCCTTCTCTCCCACTCACTCTCTCCCTCCTTCTCCCTCTCTCTCCCTCCTTCTCCCTCTCTCTCCCCCTCTCCCTCTGTCTCTGTGGGGATAGGGGATAGCCTGTTGGTTAGAAAGTTGCCCATTGCACTCCTGATCTACTGACCCGGGTTCGAATCTGTTTCAAGGGGAAATTTTCCCCTGGAGTTAACATCAGTGCCGACTCCACCTCTCTCCCCTCCCCCCCTCCTCCTAGCACCCTTTCCCCAAAAAATCTACCACCACACCCCTCACCAGCCCCAAGCAGAAAAAGGTAGCCATTGTGTCAGCAATACACCGTTTTGTCTTCCTGCCTTTTTGTGTCCACATGTGGGGGCCAGGGTTAGAGTGGAGGTTAGTGTGAGTTAACGTTAGTATTCTTCAACAAGCATGCAAGGGTGGGTGGTCTGTCAGCTGGTCGGTCTGAATGTTAGAGAACATGTGGACACAATAAGCTCTTCAGACAAATGGTGTGTAGCTGTAGACACATTGGTACATAGAGCTCTCGCAATAGTCTGGAGCTTTTGAATCAGAATCGCCACTCCTATCGACAGCTACAGCTGTGCTTTGGACTTCAGTGTCTGCAAATTTCCAGATGTGCCATCGTTTTCCTATCCCGCGGAAAATCTTTCCAATAAGACTAAAGTTCCGTGGTGAACGCACCCAGAACATCTTGCGCACGCGTTAAAACCTATTCCGCCTTTTGAAAGTGGAGGCCAATGTGTACCGGTGGGAACGGATGATAAAAAAAAACCCGCATGCACACGGGGACTGGATTTTTTTAAGAAAAGTACTCAAGTGCTTATTCCATTATGCTCAAAAGAAAGCGATTTCAACCCCTGGAACATTTTTTGAACGAGTTGCATTCCATTTTTTTTAAAAACCAAACTAAACTACGTTAAGAAAAAAATAAGGAGTCTCCTTTTTTTCCATCTCACGGCTCTAAATATGCATCCCTATTCCTCCTAAACACCCTTCCCTTACTGGCCTCTCCTTCCAACCGGGTACCTCCTCGCCACAACTACCCCCCTATAAACACGCGCACACACACACACGCACTCGCACACACGCACGCGCACACACACACGCGCGCGCGCACGGGCGCATTATGTAACACTACTAATTTGTGAGATGAAACTCCTCGATCACACACACACGCACAAATACGCACCCCCATCCCCCACCTCCCCGCCCAGAGAGAGAGAGAGAGAGAGAGAGAGAGAGAGAGAATAATGGTATACCACTGGCAAATCACACAGATCTATTGACAATACTGTAATGCTTGTTACCAATTCTGCTATCAGAAAATTATCTTTCTTCAGACTTGAACTGCTCTCTCAAATTTCGCAATGTATCATCCAAAAATTGTCTTTCTTCAGAGTTGAACTGCTCTCTCAAATTTCGCAATGTATCATCCAAAAATTACCTATCTTCAGAATTGAACTGCTCTCTCGGATTTCGCAATGAACGGTTTTGCATAGAGTTGTCTCATTACCAGGTATTTTTGTAATGTCATTTTTTAGGATTTAGTTTTTAGCACGTATTTCTACTCGGGGCAAAACTCGCTGACTATTCCAGTGCCTATTTTTCAATTTGGCTTTTTGAGGTCCCCCACACTTAGCTGCCCAACACCTGCATAAGTGATGGAACATGTCTACCCTTTTTAAAAAAAAAACCGATTTTTTTCTATTCTAAAAAAAATATAAAGGGAAAGAAATTCTCCCATGGTGATAGCCGGGAGGGTGCAGTCAGTATAAACAGCATCCCCCCCTTCTGGAAATTCTGCGATAGGAATTCCCTCTTTTCTATCCCTCTCATTTCTGCCTTGTTCCTGTTCTTGTCACCTTATGTGTTCTGCCTTTTGGGTCCATTCTCCTGCCTTTTTATTCCCCCTGAAAAGCTGAACAGATAATTCTCTCCCATGACAAAGCGGGATGCGCTGGGCCTGACTTGTCAGGCGCTTAACGGCAGCGCAACGCATTTGTGCTCATATGACAGACAATTAGTTGCTGTCTGAGCTTTTGACGAAGAAGAAAAGTTGAAATTACAAAGCATTTCGAGGGGCAGATTATCTTAAAGGTATTTTCTGAATCTTTGATTCGATTAACTGGTTAAAAAAATGTGCTAGTCCCACAAGAGATATAAAGACAAAGTTCTTTTACAACCACTCATTACCTTGGATTCATTATTTTTTTTTAAAAATCACAATCCAATCCAATCTTGTCCTCTTCCTCGTTGACGATTACCTGTAGTCTGGAACTGGTCACTCTCTCAGGCACGTGGCGCTGCTTGCTACTTTGGTCTGGCACCAGAACCCCTGAAAACAGCATCAACAACCACCAACCTGAGCAATCCCAACACTTTACATGATCAAACAAAATCAATCCAGTCTCACTTTAAACTATACCAATATCGTTCGTTATCTAGAACAAAAAAATCCCGGCATCTCAACACGTGGACTTATTCCCGAAGAAGTGAACTTGATCTCAGAAACGCTGCCCATTATAAATGACATTCTCCCCCTAGTCATTTTCCCTACATGTTGGTCAAATCTCACAAGGGGTTGGTATAATAAGTATGAAGTAAAACAAGTTCACAGTTTGCCAGATTCAAGAAGTGACATATCAGATCAGGAGCCGATAGCCTAGTGGTTAGAGCGTTGAGCTCGTGATCTGATGGCCTGGGTTCGAGCCACTACAGAGGCCCGTTTGAGGGGAATCTCCCTCCCCCCTGGAGTTAGCATCAATACGATTCCGACACGATAGACCCGAGGTCCCGTGTGCATCACGCATTTAGCGCACGTAAAAGAACCCACGGCGACAAAAGAGTTGACCGTAGCAAAAATTATGTAGAACCCCCCCCCCCCCAACTGTAATAGGGAAACGAATACACATGCAGACAGGAAACGAAAAAAAAAGAAAATGAGTGGCGCTGCTCTTGTGGCGACGCGCTCTCCCAAAGGAGAGCTGCCTGAATTTCACGCAGAGAAATCTATCATGAAATGAAGGGGTATGCAATACAGCACGATATTTCAACACCACACTGCTATTAGCTTTTTCGTACGTCATATTCTATGTTCTTTGTGGTCAGGTTTCCACGTCAATCTAAGAATACTCTTTTCCTTCATCGAACGCTCAGACAGCAAGAATTGTTGCCTGTCATATGAGCTAAATGCGTTACGCTGCCGATAGGCGCCTGACAAGTCGGGCCCAGCGCAACCGACTTTTCGCTTTCTAGGCAGATGCTTACCACCGATCCAGTTCTCTGAACTGTGGAGCGGTAGTAGCCTACCTGCCTAGAAATCGGAAAGTCCGGGTTCGAAGTGTGTGGTGGTTCAATCCCCGTTTGAGCCCGAAACTTTTCTCCTATCCACTAGACCATGAGTGGTGGTCAGGGTGCTAGTCTTTCGGATGAGACGATAAACCGAGGTCCCGTGTGTTACACATGATTATTTAGCGCACGTAAAAAAGCAAACACGCAACAAGAGTTGTCCCTAGCGAAATTGTGTAGAAAAAAGTCACTCTGATAGGGAAGCACATACAGTTGCAGACAGGAAAAAGAAAAAAAATGGGTGGCGCTGCTCTTGCGGCGACGCGCTCTCTTTGGGGAGAGCTGCCCGAATTTCACGCAGAGAAATCTGCTGTGACTTTAAGTAAGTGGTATACAAGTCTTTCTGGAAAAATGCAGGATACTGGACCAAGAAGGCTGAAAATAGACAAGGAAGTGACAGGAAGAAAAGGAACTGGGCAGAAAAAGAGAGGGATAGAGAAGAGGGAATTTCTAGCTTTTCCAGATGGTGGGGATGCTGTTTATACTGACAGCCCCCTCCCTCGGGCATCCCAACGGGGGAATCTAGGAAAATAAAATCTCCACATTTTTAGTCGAGGTCAACTCATGTTCTTTATTCCCCCAACACGTTTTCCAAAGATTAATACTAAATTAATAGGAATGCTTGCAATCAAGTTAAGTGATTATTGTAAATTATGTTTGTGCCCATGAGCAAAATGACTTAGAGTGGCGTGTGTATTTGTCCTGAATAAGGCAGAATTTATGGCTCTGAAGATTAAATCTCAACAGCCCTTAATGAATTAAGGGTGGAACCGGGTTTTTTTTAATAAATTCTTCTATGACCAATGAAAATGCACACTTGCAACCACAACAAAAAAGGAGGAAAAAAAAGATGCAGACTTGCCATTGCTTTAAGATTCATTTGCGCAGACACGCATGTAAGATCAGAATGACGTGCACCTTTTTTGTCCTCTGCTTATGGCGGTGCAAAAACACCGAAGTATTCAGCAGCCGTCTACAGTACGACAGTAGTAGCACCAAGACAGTTAACAACCCAAAACTTCAGAACGTGTTAAGGGGGCAGGACAGCCTAGTGGTTAGAACTTTGCCCTTGTGATCTGAATGTCCGGGGATCGAGCCACCATCGCGACGACACCCCGTTCACGGGAATCATCTTTCCTGTGGAGTCAACATCAGTAATGACTCCAGTCGCCTCAGTCCTTCCCATGAGACTACAAACCCAAGTCCTATGTGCAAACGCACTTAGAACATCTTACGCACACGTTGTGCCTTTCGGTAGAGTAGGGTTTTGCGTGTCGAAAGAAGCAGACGACAATATATTATAAAATAATATAAAAAAAAAGCAACCGCAAACACACTGGTGTGTTTAGACATCATCCCCGAAGTCGGAATGCAGCTACCTCTACGGCGGGCAAAACGCGGTCACATACACATTAAAATCTCACCAGTGGAGAGAGAACCTTGAAACTGTGGTTTTGTTCAATTCCATGTACCCCTTGGGGGGTTTTCTTGAAATAAAATCTTGAATCTTGAATCTAGCCGAGGAACACAACAACAACAAAATGTGTGTGTGTGTGTGTGTGTGTGGTGTGTGTGTGTGTGTTTGTGTGTTTGTGTGTGTGTGTGTATGTGTGTACTTACGGTGTGTGTGTGTGTGTGTGTGTGTGTGGTGTGTGTGTGTGTGTGTGTGTGTGTGTGTGTGTGTGTGTACTTACGTTTGCGAGTTCTTGATACTGCTGCAGCGACAATGTTGCGCTTGATACTGCTGCTGGGACGATGTTGCGACGATGTTGCTCTTGATACTGCTCCGACGACAATGTTGCTCTTGATACTGCTCCGACGACGATGTTGCTCTTGATACTGCTCCGACGACGATGTTGCTCTTGATACTGCTCCGACGACGATGTTGCTCTTGATACTGCTGTGGCGACGATGTTGCTCTTGATACTGCTCCGACGACGATGTTGCTCTTGATACTGCTCCGACGACGATGTTGCTCTTGATACTGCTCCGACGACGATGTTGCTCTTGATACTGCTCCGACGATGATGTTGCTCTTGATACTGTTGTGGCGACGATGTTGCGCGATGTTGCTCTTGATACTGCTGTGGCGACGATGTTGCGCTTGATACTGCTGCAGCGACGATGTTGCGACGATGTTGCTCTTGATACTGCTGCAGCGACGATGTTGCGACGATGTTGCTGTTGATACTGCTGCGACGACGATGTTGCTCTTGATACTGCTGCAACGACGATGTCGCTCTTGATACTGCTGCTGCGACGATATTGCGACGATGTAGCGCTTGATACTGCTGCAGCCACGATGTTGCTCTTGATACTTCTGCAGCCACGATGCTCTTACGTTGAGGATGCTAGCTCTTGCGGCGATGATGCTAGCTCTTCTTACTGTTGAGACACAAGCCCAGAACTGAGATACGATCCCCATGACAACTGTCGACACCAATGCCAGACTTCTGAGGAATCGGAGCAAGAAGGAAGAGACCCAGAAGGTCTGGAAAGTGCTTGAAGACAATGTTTGGGGGCGTGAGGTGTCCCTTCCCCTCATGAGCAGAAAATGAATGACTGGGTCACTATTGTGGACAGTGTGCACACACGCGTTGACAGAGTATACTCTGTACTGACACGCCTGTAGCGTGAGTGTGCAAGGCAGAGGGATGCTTAGCACCCCTACCTCTTCTACGGTCGGTTACGCGTCGGAGTCGGATGCACTGGGCCTGACTTGTCAGGCGCTTAGCGGCAGTGCAGCGCACTTTCACTCATATGACAGACAACAGTAGTTGCCGTCTGAGTGGTCGATGAGGAGGAAGAAGAAAAGAAGAAGAAGAAGAAGAAGAAGAAGAAGAAGAAGAAGAAGAAGAAGAAGAAGAAGAAGAAGAAGAAGAAGAAGATAGGGTTGGTGAAATGTCGGAGGGCGGATGTCCACAAAGACCACAGCCCCTGCTGCTCTCATCGCATCTAGTCCCTAAAGTCTTTCAGAGATGGGAGGTCATAATGACGCCACTCTGATACCTGAGCCCCCAAACTCCTACCTACTTCGCGGTTCAATCCAGTGGAAGGTGAAGACGGCCATGGATTGTTCTAGATCCCTGGGCATCGGAACCAGGCAGTGAGTGCACTAGGTCTGCCCTTCAGGGATTCGGTGAAGCACTTTCTCCTATCTCCCATTCCAAACCCTTCAAGCCCCATACATCTGACATCTGTCTACTGAGTCATGGGGATCTTAGACAATGTTCCGGGTCATGCGCTCCAACATCGTGGCCATGGCATCTCCATGATCTATCTCTGGTGAGAAGGGTGATGATCACTGGTGAAGATCTGGTGACAAAGACCATGAATGGCGTCTCCATCATCTCTGGTGAGAAGGGCGATGATCACTGGTGAAGATCTGGTGACAAAGACCATGAATGGCGTCTCCATGATCTCTGGTGAGAAGGGTGATGATCACTGGTGAAGATCTGGTGACAAAGACCATGAATGGCGTCTCCATGATCTCTGGTGAGAAGGGTGATGATCACTGGTGAAGATCTGGTGACAAAGACCATGAATGGCGTCTCCATGATCTCTGGTGAGAAGGGTGATGATCACTGGTGAAGATCTGGTGACAAAGACCATGAATGGCGTCTCCATGATCTCTGGTGAGAAGGGTGATGATCACTGGGTGAAGATCTGGTGACAAAGACCATGAATGGCGTCTCCATGATCTCTGGTGAGAAGGGTGATGATCACTGGGTGAAGATCTGCTGACAGAGACCATGAACACAGTTACTATTACAGTCTTCTGCATTAACTCTGTTCAAACACAAATCAGACTATGACAGGGGCGGGGCGGGATAACCCTAATGGTTAAAGTGTGGCGCTGGTGATGGGATACCCTGGGTTTAAGCCACCACCCAGACATCCATTGGAGGGGATGTTTCCCCTAGAGTTCAACATCCGTACCTACTCCACTCCCCCAAAAAGTCCTTGGTCACGTATGCGAACGCATGCAGAACATCTTGCGCATACGTTAAAACCTGTTATGCTTTTCAAAAGAGTAGGCCAGTTTGTGCTGGTAGGGACGATGACATTTCAAAAATGTCTGCAGGTGTCGTGTTTACACAGTCTGCATCCCCGAAGCCAGAATGCGGCTATCTTGATGGTGCGTAAAATATGGTCGCACACGCAAAATCTCGCCTATGGTGAACTTCGGAGCTCTTTCCGAGACAAAAAAAGAAAAGGAGACGGCATGATTTTCTGAGATTTTAGTTACACCTACTTTTAGCTCCAGAGAAAAAAATCCTCATATATGGTGCAACCAAGGCCCGAACCTGTGCTGTGAATTTCCTCAAGATGACAAACCAGTCGCTCTACCCACTGAGCTCTGCGCCTCTGAAAGTTCCCTTTCAGGAACAACTCGGCATGGTAGGCAATGGTGACAAAGAACTAAGCAGAAAGAAGGGAAACTGAACGACACTGTGTGCGCCAACATCACTGTTTGAAAATAAAGTAGCTTTGAATCACATTAGAAATGATTGTCTGAAACGGTGTTCTATTTATTCCTGGCGTTATTCGGTGTACAGCATTCATAAGGGGTAGCCTAGTGGTTAGAACGTTGCACTTGCGAAGTAACGGCCCGGGTTCGAGCCACCACCAAGGAGGCACTTGTTCAAGGGGAGTTACTTTTCCTGAGTTCTTAGTACTCGGGGTTCATGATTGCCCATTTTACGTAGGCACCTGAATGTACCAACAAACAGTTTACTTAACAGCAGAATTGTTGAAACATTGTAAACACACCTACACAACGCATCAACATTTGAGATTTCCCCGCTGAAACCGCAAACAGCAGGCTATGCAAACAGTAAGCACTGGAGGCAAGTCAGTTTGAAAATAACGGATTTGGGACATGGGGTGGAGGAGGGGGGTGGGGTTAGGGCGGGGATAGGCTAGTGGTTAGAGTGGTGGGCTCGCGATTTGAGGGCACCGGATCGAGTCCGGGTTCCAGCCTTCACGGGAACACCCATTCAAGAGGTTACTTCCCCCTGGAGGTATCAGTACAGATTCCGCTCTCTCCCTCTCTCTCCCCCCTCCCGAAAGTGCTCCGGATGAGACTGTGTGCGAACACATGCAGAACATCTTGCGCACACGTTAAATCCTGTTCCGCTTTTTGAAAGAGTAGGCCATTGTGTGCCGGTGGGAACAGATGACAAAATTTACAAAACCGTATACACACGAGGACTGGATGTAAAAAAGCACATAAGTGCTTATTCCATTATCCTCGGGAAAAAAAAGTCATCTAAGCGCTTTGATTTGTTGTTTTACAAGATTCAGCGCTATATAAACTCCATACATTATTATTATTATTATTATTATTATTATTATTATTATTAATCCTAGGACCCGTGTGCAAATGCGCTTAGAACATCTAGCGCACAGTTAAAAACCTGCTCCGCCTTTCAGAGGAGAAGGCCATAGCGTTCAGGTAAGAACGGTTGACAAAATTTTGATTTTAAAAAAAACCAAACCAAACCACATGAACATTGTTGGGGGGTTTTTTAGACACCATCCCCAACGTCGAAATGCGGCTACCTTAAAATGGTTGGTAAATACAGGGTCGCAGTATTTCAATATTTCACCATTGGTGAACCTCGGAACTCTTACCGAGGAATAAAAAAAAACATACGGCTTTAGAAAATTAAGACACCATCCCCTATGTCGGCATTCGGCTACCTTAAAATACTGGGTAAATAAAAAAGCAAGGGTCGTGTATGTCAATATCTTATTGGTTAACCTCAGAGCACTAGCGAGGAATGGATTTAAAAAACACACACAAAAAGGAACATTCGGCTTTAGAAAATGGAATGCAAAGGAATTGATAAAAAAAAAACTCACCAGAACTAGGATGCAGCTGGCGTGGCTTCTGCCGGAGATCTCCACATTTTCTGTTATGTAGGTCATCAGGATGATGGCTTTGTGTCACTTCTGCTTTGTAGATCAGGATGATGGCTTTGTGTCACATCTGCTTTGTAGATCAGGATGGTAGCGTTATGTCACTTCTATGTAGATCAGGATGGTAGCTTTGTGTCACTTCTATGTAGATCATCAGGATGGTAGCTTTGTGCTTGCTCGATCTGGTTAGCCTGAAAAACACAACACACGTGTCAATTCTACAGAAAAATCCTATCACCAAAAAGATGGGGAGCAGTTTCTGGTCAATTTTACTATCAGGTTTGCTAGTAGTTTCTAGCCAAGTTTGCTGCTGTCACAACTAGGTGTGGTGGCCATTTCTAGCTTTCTGTTTCCTTTCATTTCATGGTTCTAGCCCCACGGACCATGAAGGTAATATCAGGGCTGTCCCCATTTTCAGTGTCAGTGGTTCTAGTAAAATTGGCTTCACTAAATATACACTGTCAATCTGAAAAAACAACAACAAAGTACTGTAATTTATTATTTTACTTAGAGGGGGGGGTGGCAGGATATCCTAGTGGTTAGAACGTTGCGCTAAGGATTTTAGAGTTTGGGATCAGTCCCGGGTATGAGCCACCATCGAGCCACCCGTTTGAGGGAGTTTTCCCTGGGAGTTATCAGTACTGACCCAACTCCATCGAAAGTCTTTCGGGCGAGACTATAAACCGAGCCCCCGTGTGCAAACGCACACAGAACAACTCGAACCTGTTATGCTTTTTGGAAGAGTAGGCCATTCGTGCCAGTGAAAACAAAGGATGATTTAAAAAGCACACACGCAGCAGAATCAACAATGTGGAAATTGGTAAACACGTGATGTCCGAGTCTGCAGTGTCCAGTCCTCAGCCTCACAATGGTCACTTGGTCTTCTCTGGGCAGGAGGTAGTAGTCATCCTTACTGTTGAAATTAGGGTGTCGCTGAAGCCATCTTTAGGTTTGTCTTCACTATTGTCTTAACAGACATTGAAACGCTGACCACAGCAGTGGTGATTTAACCTCTAAAAGAAAGGCCACACTCTCCTGTACCCCTGGTCCAGGCCAAAACCTTAGCCAGTCAGCCATGTCAGCAAAGTGTTCAGACCTACATTACAACGCTAGGCTTTAGAATGTCCTGTGGGGATCCTCTTCCTCCACTGAACACAATTCTCTGAAGTCGGACTATTGCTGCCTATACGGTAGCGTACTCTACGTACAAACTACACAGTGTACACAGTGATTCCGAAGTGAAGCCTATGCATGTTCAGAGATCAAGCTGGGGAACGATCAACAACGACAATGACGACAGAAAACAACAAAACCAACCAACAACACAATTTACTCCAGACAAACAAAAATCTTCACTCACCAAAAGCATTCCGTGACTTCACAACAAGCAGAGCTCTCTGGGTGAACTTGGGAGCTGTCAGGAATCTCCAGGAATCCGTCAGTCCTCCATTCAGTGTTTCAGGGCAGGCAGTAGGTTGATGTCTGTGGTCTGTGGCCTGGAGACATGGCGGTCTGTGTTGCTGCTGCTGCCAAAGGCTGAAGAAGACCAGGTCACCAGCTTGGAGGAAAACTTGTCGATCCTCGCGTACCTCCCTCTCGCTGCTTCTGTGTCTTTACCGGAGCAAAGTGTTGAATCTTCAGGTCTTCAGTGGCCTTGTTTTTTCCCCCAGCACCTGTCCTGTCTGTCTGTCTGTCTGTCTCAGCGGTGCAGATGGTCTGGTCCGTACTGCAGCTGTGCTTGGTTTGAAATGACCAGAGTCAAAGGCGCCTTGGTTTTCGCGCCTAGTTGACAGAGGTGAACACTTTTTAGCATGACAGGTGAAACATGCTCTCAGTGCAGATTGCAAGCTTGAATCCCCCCCCCCCCCCCCCCCAAAAAAAAGGGGCGGTAGGGGGGGGGGGGGGGGGGGATGGGGGGGAAAAGAACACGGAAAAAAAAGAAAAAAAATTGGCGAACTTGGGTATGCTGTTTTTGATGACGTTTCTATTGTGCTCTCACTGTCTCTGTCTCTCTCTCTCTCTGTCTCTCTCTTCTTCTGTCAGTAACCTAAAGTATGGAACAATGTTCTCCTCGTTTTCGTATATTCGCATAATCTGGTGTCTGATTAAACAAGGAAAGCGAAAATCAAGCAAAACTGAATTTACTCTGTATTGAAAATTGTTTAGTATCTTGAAAACGCATGAATATTGAATGTTGATTACTGTGTGTTATGTACTGTGTTATATCGTGATGCTTTCACTAATCTACTTTGCATTGTATTGTGGCCCAAGGCCGATGTGCAATTAAACTAGTTCAGAGTTCAGAGAGTTCTCTCCTTCTGTCTCTGTCTCTCTCCCACCTCAAATAAAGATTTTTGCCTTGCCTTACCTTGCCCTCTCTCTGTCTCTCTCTCTCTCTCCCCTCCTCCCTCCCCCTCCGAAAATAAAATCTTGCGTGCACGTTAAACCTATTCCGCCTTTTGGAAGAGTAGGCTATTATGTGTCGGTGGGAACAGAACAAAATGAACAAAACCGCATGACGCCATGGAACTGGAAAAAAGAAAAAGCACACGGTTGCTTATTCCAACACCCTTAAAATAAAATAAAAGATAATATAAATGATAAATAGATAAAGCGTAAGTAAGTGAAATAAAACTAAACTGACTGATTTGATATGATTTCTTACAGAAAAAGATCCAAACACAATCGTTTATCCATCAATATAATTTTTTTTTTCAGATTGTATCCCAATGACTGTGTTGCTACATAACAAACATAGTTTATAATGTACATTGTTTATATTATTCATTACATTCTATTAACAATGTTATTTTTATTTTATTTTATACCACTTTAAGTCACGGCAGATTCCTCTGCCTGAAATTCGGGCTGCTCTCCCCCGGGGAAAGAAAGAGCGCGTCGCCACAAGACCAGCGCCACCCATTTTTCCTTTTCTTTTGCGGTCTTCTACTGTATTTGCTTGATGAAAACTTGCATGGAACTGTGGTGGATGTCCTGTGCATGTGTGCAGACCAGCTAGTGCCGTTCCTGAGGAAGACAATGAGAGAGAAAAAAAACAAGTGAGAGGAGGAGGGGGGGGGGGGGGGGAGGGGGAGAAAGGGGAAGGGGGCTACTCCTGATCTGACAGTGTTCATTGCTGTTCAATGTTTGCTTGTTTGTTGGTTTTGTATTTTTTTGTTCGTGATGAAATTCCCTTTTCTACCCCTCTCTCAAAAAATCGCGCGCGCGCATAACCACCACTCCTCTCTCCTCTCTCTCTCCTCTCTCTCTCTCTCTCCTCTCTCTCCTCTCTCTCTCTCCTCTCTTTTCCTCTCTCTCTCCACTCTCTCTCTCTCTCTCTCCACCCCCCTCTCTCCCTCCCCCATCTCTCTCATACACTCTCTCTCTATCTGTCTCTCTCATCTCTCATCTCTCGTCTTTGTCTCTCTCTCTCTCACTCTCTCTCCTCTCTCTCTCTCTCTCTCTCTCTCTCTCTCTCTCTCTCTCTCTCTCTCTCTCTCACACACACACACACACACACCAACACACACACACACACACAACACGCGCGCACGCATACGCGCGCGCGCACAACCCGACTTCCACTCTCTCTCCCTCACTCTCTCTCTCTCTCTCTCTCTCTCTCTCCCCTCTCTCTTTCGGGCCGATCACGTAATGTGAAGGTGAAGACGTACAGAAATTGCTCTAGTATTTTTGTGAATTAGTAACTAGTTTTAATTGGCCTTAGTTTTTCATTGTTTGCATACAGTTAGTTAGATAAGGAGGATGGGAATATCGCTGCAGTTGTGGAGGGCTGTCTGTGGGACATTTGCGACAGTATTCGCCTGCTTCATGTCGAAACGGGCAGAATTTAAATCCGCCATGGGGACGTCCATCCTGACTGTAAAAAGCAGGCGAGACTGTGTCTTGTTAGGACTGACCCTCACCTATCTCTTCTGGGGGGGCATTTTGCTGCGGTGTGGTGATGTGGATACGACCTCTGGACCCCCTCCCCTAAAATCTCGGGTCAAGGAAGCAAGCTGAGGAAAACCCAGCTTGAGGAGGGTGCTGGTGGTCGTAGCCCCACACAGGAAAAGTGCACAAAAAACTAAAGTAAGTGAGTTGGGCCGCCAGCACACCTACAAACCATACACGTAAACGGGAGCCTCTCCTACAGGGGCTCCTGGGGAAACATTTACCACATGAGGGCCCAAGATGGAGAAAGTGGGAACAGCTAAAGCAACAACAGAGAGTATGAAGAATGAGAAACAAATTTACAAAATGTTGATGCCTTAAAAGAGGAAATGGCTATTAGAAAAGCATGACAATCTTAGGACTAAAAATTTTTAGAGTTGAAGCAAAAAATACAGAACTAATGGACAAGTGGAAAAACTAAAGGAGACAGACGACAAAAAGGGCCGGCAAGAGAAAAACAAAATTATTCTGGCATGGAAAAGAAAAGAAATGAACGGAGCTGATTGTGAAAGGGTTTTGAAAAATTTTCTTTGGGAAAAAAATGGATGTAGCAGATGCAATTTTGAAAAGTGACGGGATAAATTCAAAAACCGCTCCCATTATTTCCAGGTTTGTTTTATAAAGTAATTGGGAATTAAAGGGAAAAAACGGTCTAAAAGGTTAAAGGATTTTTGTAGAAAACGTTTTTTTTCCAAAAAATGAGAATATTGGGGACAATCGCCCCCATACTTGAAGAAGCAGGCAGAGGGAAAAAATGTAAATGTCTTTAAATTTTATCATTAATGGCAAAAAGACCCTAATGATCTTAAAAAGAGAATACTTTTGGGCCCGGGCCATACATCATCCTGCCCTATCAAAATCACAAGGTAAAAAAAGTAAACAGCCCCAGTCACTCTCCTTTTAAAACACTCATGTAATAGGCTTAGGCATGAGGGGAGCAGTGATGCATACACATCACCATGCCAAGGCAGAAAAAGACAGGTCTGATTGGCCAGGCTAACACCAGCTGACCATAATTTTACATGTCAATAAAAATATCTTTAACTGCTGTTAAGCAAAAAAATCTTTCTTGTCATTCAATGAAATTGGTGAAATGTCAGTCTAGAGGGTGTGGATAAAATTAAAATTGTGGAATACAGATAAAACAAATAAAATTTTCTTTTTTGTTTTGGAACAAAAAGGATTTTTTCAAACTGTTGAAAGATTTTGTATCTTATGTGCGTAGTTTTGATTTTATATGTCGACGAAACTTTCCGGGAAAATTCCACCAGATGTTTTTAGGTATAAGGCCTTCTGAAATCACGATTAAAGTTGCCTAAAGGGTGGTTTAGTTTTTTTTAATAAGGCATGCGTTAACTCCCTTTGTAAATTGTTTAGAGTTCCTCCCCTAATTTGCACTTTTCTCTGTGACAAATCCTGTTGTTTCAAAAAAGTTTGCTTTTTTGGGATACCCACCTAAAGGGGTTCGCCTTTTTAAAACTGTTTGAAAATGATAATGGATTGCATGTTGAAAGAATGTTTAGAAAATTGGTGGTGACACGAAAGTGATAAATACTAGTGGAGACTTAAACAGAAGGACCTCAAACTTTTTTTGCAGCATTAAAAAATATTTAAGTCAGTGCCAAAGTAAAAGTATGTCTCTCAGCAAAAAATCTAATTCTGAAGATTGGTTATCAACAATTATGGTAAATTACTTTTAAATATGGCACTGCCTTATTTACAAATCTAAAGGGAATAGAAAAAAAGGTGCCCACAAGGACGCAATACTACATCTTGATGGGGGATGTAGTGTTAATGATTTTTTTTTTAGTGTGAATGTTTTTGTTCTCTCAATTTTTTTTACTCATTTTGGGTTTTTTTGCCGGGGTTCTTTTCCAATCCCCTTTCCTTTAAAATTTATATATTAATCTAGTAAAAATTTTAAAATACGGGGTGGAAATGAGGACCATCTTTTAGAAAAGTTTGTTGGGATAAAAAAAACTACGTTTATAAAGAAAACCCAAGATGTAACATTGTGAATTTTTTTAATCCTTTTCGAGGATTGATGAGAACATTAATGAAGCCTAGATTTGTTTAATTTTTTCAAAAAAGCCAGTGTGAATGATGAAGAAAAGGACATATAAATAAAGGCCATCAAATATACTGGTTTGGTAAGAATGTAAAATATGAAAATTAGGTCAAAAATTTCGAAGATTTTTCCGAAAAACTTAAAAACCAGGCAAAAACGTGTATGTGTCAAAAGAAGGGTATAAATGCATGCTTAACGAAAAAAAAAAATAGTATAATACGACTTTACTTGCAGATAATTACTACTCTTCTCAATCCATTCTGAAAAGGGTTAAAAAGGCGTCATTTAAAAAAAGTCGCCAAAAAAAGTATATCAGTTGACGAGGTTTCAACATTTAAAAACCCTGTTGGAGAAAGACTCATTACCAACTCCTGAACTGAGTTGACAGTGATGGGAAAGAGGAAGATTGTGATCGTCCCAACTAAAGATGAAAAAATTTTGGGCAATTAGAAAACTGAAGATGAGAAAACCCGGGCCTATCAAAACATTGGGGAATTTGCAAAATATGGGGGTGAAAATATTGTCTTTTCCTCTAAACTATTCAAAAAAATTTTTTTTGTGGTCTTTTTCCCGATAACTGGGGTAATCTTAATACAAAATTTCTAAAAAGGGTGATGTTAAACCCTAATAACTACCATGGAATTTTTTCTTATGACATAATAGTAAAAAAAAAAAAAGTACTATTATTAACAAAGGTTTCAGGAATGGGTTTATGAAAAAAAATATTACAGGTGAGCCCAAGTGGTTTTAAGAGAATCCCACTATAGTTTATATTACAATGTAAATGAAAAACATGCCTGGATTATGTTAAAAGTATTTAGGAAATTTTTTTTTTTTCTAAGCTTTTTCACAACGCATGTAAAGATCTGGGAAGTCGAGGAAACAAGCCTGTTATTTGTGTTTAAAAATACGAATAATAAAAATAACTCTTTTGACTTTTCATTTAAAATTTGATGCACAATCACAACCCCCTGTGTTATATGGTTTTAAAATTTTGGGGGGTTGGATGAGCGTAACACATTTTGAAACAGTGCACCCTTTTCTTTTAAAGCAGTTCTAGGGTTTGATAGACTACACCTAAAAGATCTTTTTATGGAAACTAATGATATTTTTCCCCTTTTAACTGCTGTAAATGCGTTAAATATTGGGTTAAGATTCTGCTATGAATGGAGCAGGGTACCTTTTTTAAAAACCCACAAGAACTTTAGATCTAGATGCAAAGGGGAAAAAAAACTGGCGACACAAATACGTCCCTTTTTGTGGGAACTTGGGTTTTTATTTTTTGGGTTTAATCAGAAAACCGAAAATTTTAGAGAGTTTTTTTAACGCTTTTAGGGAAAGATTATTGGCCCCGATGGGAGCAATGGGGTGTTTTATATACAAAACAATGAAAATTTTTGAAGTGCAATAATTATAATTTTGCTGATTCAAACCTTTTCCCAAAAATTGATTGGATATAAAATTTAAAAGAATTAGTCTAAGTTTAGACTTGGGGTATCAGATATAAATTCAAAATTAGATACAAGAAAATGAATTGAGACCTTTAGGCTCCCTTTTCCCCCTTTTTAAGCAAGCCCGGAGGATAAGACATTTTTTGGGTTGTGCTGTCCCCATAGAGGATGTTTGGGGAAACATTCCTTTAAATATATAACAGCCCAATTTTTTTGGGCTTGTTTACCCTGGCCAAGTCACCTGAGGTTGTCGCAGCCCACTTTAATTTGTGTAAACTTTCAGAATAAGAGAGTATTTTTATCCTAAGTATATTTTTTAGCTGACTTTTTTTTTAACATAAATTTGTCGTTACTATTATATAACAGTTTGGGTACCCCCTTATGTATGGGCCAATGGGCCCTTTTTTTTAATAAAACCCTTTTAGTTCGGTTCGAGTTCCTCTCCTTTCCTGTCGTCTTTTTGTCTGCTGTCTTCTGTCGTCTTCTGAGTCTCTCTCTCTCCTCCTCTCCCTTCTCTCTCCTCTCTCTCTCCTCCCTCTCTCCTCTCTCCCCCCTCCTGCTAAAAAATTTCCTACTTATTAATTATTATTTTTTTGTTGTTGTTTTTGTTGTTGTTGTTGTTGTTGGTGTTGTTGTTGTTGTTGGTTGGTGTTGGTTGTTTTGTTTTTGTTGTTGTTGTTATTTTATTTCCCGTCGCAAACTCAAAATATGATATTCAAACTTTTCTTTTTCAAGTGCTGCGCCTACACAAATCCCTGACCATACTGGCCCTTCTAAACACAATATACACTCCATGATAGCTGCCCCTCCTACTGACCATCTCCCCCGATGGGCCTTTTTCCCGGACAACGTGACTCCTGGTCGCAAAACGCAAACCCCGACAGCTAGAGCGACAAAGGGAAAAAACAATAACTGAATAAGCGAACAGCATCTTCGCAAAACAAATCAACAAAGCAAAAACCCTTTAATTCATTCAGCAAAGAGAAAATATTACTCTTCTCAATTTTGATGCCCCATCTTGAAATCTCACTTTGCCCCACATCACTCTGCTTGATCTGCGAAGGGAGCCCTCGCTTCATCCACGCCACTCTGAACATCCTTCTATATTTTCTGCATTCCTCTGACAAAGTCCGCAACATTCTCTCTATCTATCAGACTCCTTTCCAGCCGCAAATTCTGATTCCCAATTCTCTGGCATCCTTCCTTTCCCTTTTAAACCCGCAAGCGAGAAGAAATCGAGATAATTCGAAAGGGAAAGACTATAAAATCTGAATCTTGACCCCATTTCCCGCTTTTTTTCGACAGTGCCGCCCAACTAAAACCCTACAAAAAAATATGACCTTATCTCTTGTTTCTGGAAATGTTCCTTTAGCCTCAAAAAAGCAAATCACCATCTACCAAAAAAAATGACCTTTCCCCACATTTGAAAACTATAAACCCACTTCCAACCACCTTTTTCTCTAAAATCCTTGAAAAAGTAGTTTTGAAAAACTCAACCACCACCTTTTCTCCAACATCACCTTCCTGTGTTTCATCTGCCTATGGGTCAAAACCCCAGCACTGAAACTACCCCTTTCCCCCCACCTTTAAAACACTTCTTCCCTTCTACTCGGGAAAATCTCTCTTCTTACTCTACTCGGCTTATATGCATCCTTCGACACTATTGACCACTCTGTTCTTCTCTCCCGTTTTCAAAAAAACGTTTGGTGTTACTGGTACAGTCCTTACCTGGTTTAGTTCATACCTTACCGACCAATTCAAGACAGTCACAGTAAACAAGATTCAGTCAGTACCTGCCAGACTGGAATGTGGAGTTCCGCAGGGATCTGTTCTGGGCCCTGTTCTTTTCACCCTCTACACTGCTCCACTGTCACATATAATTAACCGTCATCAGATCAACCATCATTTTTATGCAGATGACTCTCAGATTCTAAGCAGCGACACTCCTGAAATCTGCCTTCTCTCTTAACAAATATAGCCCACTGCTTTCAAGATATTCAAAATTGGATGATACAGAAATAGTTACAGCTAAATGCAGATAAAAAGGAAACCATGCTTGTAGGGACAAAACACAAACTCTTCCATTACAACAGCTTCAATACAATATGGCAATACATCATTCCCTCTATTCACTGCTGCGAAGTATCTAGGGGTCATTATCGACAGCACACTCTCTATGCAAAAATTCATCATCCAGACCTGCCAGTCATGCTACTATCAATTACAGCGTATTAGTGTAATTTGGAAGTACCTGTCCACAGATGTAACAACAAACTCTTATTACGTCTTACGTCTTTATTGCAATTCTCTTCTGGC
Source organism: Rapana venosa (assembly GCA_028751875.1). Classification (NCBI taxonomy): domain Eukaryota; kingdom Metazoa; phylum Mollusca; class Gastropoda; order Neogastropoda; family Muricidae; genus Rapana; species Rapana venosa. The sequence goes on from CM054161.1 coordinate 48,327,732, forward strand.
TGGTCTGCCAGCATCATCAATCCACTCCCTTCAACGTATACAAAACTCTGCAGCTCGACTAGTCCTCAGAAAGAACAAATCTGAGCACATACTCCTCTCTTGCGATTTCTCCACTGGCTGCCTGTGCCACAGAAAGTAAATTATAAGATCAGTACCCTCTGTTACAAATGTCTCCACAAAACAGCACCCTCCTACCTCTGTGAATGTATTCACCTGTACACTCCTCGTTCCCTCCGCTCTGCTGCAGATACCTTTTGCTTACGAATACCTAGATTCACCAATCCACCATTGGCCGTCGCTCTTTCTCTATTTCTGGTCCATCGATCTGGAATGACCTCCCTCTCTTTCTTCGTCAAAAGCCTTCTTATGACACTTTTAAATCTGTTCCAAGACTTATTTATTTCAAACCTAAGATTTTCTTGTCCTGCTTCATACCTTTTCCCTGCCTTCAACAGCCGAGATTCTATTGCCCTGCAAAGGCGTATGGCCTTTTGTGTGTGTGTTGGTGTGTGTGCGTGCGTCGTGGTGCGTGCGTGTGGGTGGGGTGTTGTGTGTTGTGTGGTATGTGTGTGTGTGTGTGGTGTGTGTGTGTGTGTGTGTGTGTGTGGTTTTGTGTGTGTGTGTGTGTGTGTGTGTGTGTGTGTGTGTGTGTGTTGTGTGTGTGTGTGTGTTGTCAAAGTCCCAAATGAAGAATAAACAACCACATGGGCTGATTTCCTTCTGCATTGACATACCTTGTCCCGCCATTTCTCTCCATACCCAAGAGCTGCGACACAAGGGCGGGCATGTCTCCTAAAATACTTTTTTTAAAACTGGAAATTCTGAAAATCGGGGCCAGGATTCCCTTCTTCTCTGTCCCTCATTATGTTTCTGCCTTGATCCTTTTCTTTTTTTCAAACCCCTTTCTTGTCTATTTTCTGCCTTCTTGGTCCCTTTTCCCCGCCCCTTTTTTTCCCAGAAAGCTTCAAAAATAACAATTTTTCTCCGA
>CM054161.1:48329219-48331719 GCA_028751875.1 Rapana venosa
TGGGGTGGGGGTTGGTGGGTGTGGTGGGGGGGGTTTTGTGGGCGGAAAACTGCCCCCAAAGGGAAAGGGTTTTTTTTAGTTTAAGGAGAGTTGCGCCGTAATTTTTGGTGGGGGCCCCTTTTTGGTTTTTACAAGACAGGCTTTAAAATTCCATATTTTTTTATTAGGGGAGAGACGAGATAAAAAATTTTAATTATCAGTAAAGGGTGGAAGAGGGAGAGAGAGAGAGAGAGAGAGAGAGAGAGAGAGAGAGAGAGGAGAGAGAGAGAGAGGGGGGGTTTTGGCAAAAAGTTACACATCTACTCTACACTACCTACACTCTCTATCCCCTTTACTCTACATAAACATTTACACACCTACGCTACCTGCTCTACTCTACTCTACACTAAACTACACTACTCTACACTACACTATACTACTCTACTCTACACTACCACACTACATACACTACACTACACTACTACACTACACTACACTCACTACACTACACTACACTATGCTACAATGCGATGCATTGTAATACAATACAATGCAATTATACGCTATACTACAAAACAATGCAATACGAAACACTACACTACAATGCAAAAAAGAAGATAAAACTACCTTACACGGCATTACAACGCAATACAATACAATACGATGCATTATAAATACACAGTACACCACAATACAATACAACAAAGAAGACGTCCGTACTTTCTATCTATCTATCTATCTAATTATCTATCTATCTATCTATCTATCTATCTATCTATCTATCTATCTATCTATCTATCTATCTATCTATCTATCTATCTATCTATCTATCTATCTATCTATCTATCTATCTATCTGTCTGTCTATCTGTTTATAATGTCTGTTGTCTATTATCTATCTGTCTGTCTGTCTATCTATCTATCTATCTATCTATCTATCTATCTATCTATCTATCTATCATCTACTCTATCTATCTATCTTCTGTCTGTTTTCATCTTTTAATTTTTGTCTGTCTGTCTTCTATTGTTTATTGTCTGTCTGTCTATCTATCTATCTGTCTGTCTGTCTATCTTCTATCTATCTATCTATCTATCTATCAATCTATCTATCTATCTATCTATCTATCTATCCTATCTCTCTCTCTCTACCCCTCTCTCAATCTCTCTCCTATCTATCTACTATCCATCCATCCATCCATCCATCCTTCCTGTCTGTCTTCTGTCCTGTCAAAACTATCTAAATAAAAAGCCGTGAGACTGAAAAGAACAGATTTAGAATCATATATATAATATATCTATACTATATAATATATAAATATATTATATATATATATATATAATATATATATATATTTATATATATAATATATTATATATATGATATATTCAATATTTTTCTTTTTACAATCTCATGTATTTAATTTTGTTCACAAATTACCTTTTCTCTCCAAACTGGTTAAATTCAGAACAATATTGGAAAGTTAGGTTAGTTACCTAACGAACTTCTTTCGTCAATATGATATGATATTGATTCATCCGAATGTTACAAAATACGCAAGATTGACAGCTTTTTAAGTTTGTGTGTGTGTGAGTGTGTGTGTGTGTGTGTGTGTGTGTGTGTGTGTGTGTGTGTGTGTGTGTGAGTGAGTGAGTGAGTGTGTGTGTTTGTGTGTATATTTATGTGTGTTGTTGTTGTTGTTTATTCACAATCCCATTCTGTCAAAGTATAAAATCACTCGCCAATCAGTGTTTAAAAAGCGTTGAACAGACGGTAATAACGGTGGCAGTACAAGACCAGAAAGACAGGCAGACAGACAGACAGAATGTCAGACAGTCAGACAGTTAGACAGACAGACAGAATGTCAGACAGTCAGACAGTTAGACAAACAGATAGACAAATAGACAGACAGATAGATATACAGATATTCAGACAGATAGACAGACAGACAGACAGACAGAGAGAGACAGACAGATAGAATGTCAGAATGCCAGACAGACAGATAGACAAGTATACAGAAAGAATGTCAGACAGACAGAATGTCAGACAGACAGACAGATAGACAAACAGATAGACAAACAGACAGACAGATAGATATACAGATATTCAGACAGATAGACAGACAGACAGACAGACAGAGAGAGACAGACAGATAGAATGTCAGAATGCCAGACAGACAGATAGACAAGTATACAGAAAGAATTTCAGACAGACAGAATGTCAGACAGACAGACAGATAGACAAACAGAAAGACAGACAGATAGACAGGGGGAGAGAGAGAGAGAGAGAAGAGAGAGGAGAGAGAGAGGGGAAGAGAGAGAGAGAGAGAGAGAGACAAACAGAAAGACAGAACAAAATAGCAGACAGATAGACAGACAATAACAATGACAAATTCTTTTATTTCGAGGATAATGAATAAGCACCCATGTGCTTTTTTACATCCAGTCCCCGCCCTTAGGGATATATATGATAATTAAAATAAAATAAAGCCCATAGCGATACACTTACACAGTATACGGAAAAA
>CM054161.1:48339219-48344219 GCA_028751875.1 Rapana venosa
AGAGAGAGAGAGAAAGAAAAAAGGGGGAGGGAGAAGAGAAAGGGGGGGAAAAAAAAAAAAAAAACCTCAAAAAATTTTTTTAAAATTTTTTTTCCCGGGCCAAAAAAAGAGAAAGAGAGAGGGGGGGAAAAAAAAAAAAAAAAAAAAGGGGGGGGGGGGAGAAAGAAAAAAAAAAAAAGGGGGGAAAAAAAAAAAAAATTTTCCCCCAAGATAGTTTTGGGAAAAAATTTTTTTCCTTTTTCCCCCCTTTTCCTTTTAACATCAGCGCATATTCCCCCCCCCCAAAAATAATAAAAAAAAAAAGGAATTTTTCCCAATTTTGAAAAAGAAACAAATCGAAGCGTTTCTCTCAATCATTTACATGCATGCATTTTCCCCAAAATAAAATAAATATTTCAAGTTTATGCCCCCCCCCCCCCCACAACAAAACACACAAAGGGGGTGATGAAAGGGGAAAGAAAATGCTGTTGAGAAAGTAGGAAAAAGATTGAAAGGAAAGTCTTCCCGGGAGGAAAAAAAATTTTTGTTTTGAGGGTGGATTTTGGGAAAGGGATCAAAAGGGGAAGGGGTTTTTGGGGAATGAAAGAGGGGAAATTCCAGGGGGAAAAGACCAAAAAAGAGAAAGGGCGACGGCCAATGTGGTTTTTTTTTGAATCTGGGGTTTTGAAAAAACAAAGTTTCTCAGTGAGCGGGAAGGGAACGGGATGGAGTTACAGGTTAAGGGCAGTTACAGAGAATTTAAAAGGGGGGCAGATTTGTGGAGACATTTTTAAAACAAGGGGATTTATTTATACTTTAGCTTTGTGAGACAGGCAACCAGTGAAGAAATCGCCAAAAAGAGGATGATTTTTTCAGAATTTAAATGGTGCCAAAATCCTTCGGGTGAGGGCTGAAACCGAGGTCTCGTATGGGAGCGGAAAACACCTCAGAAAAAACTTTTATTTATTTTTTTTTTTTCAAATTTTTTAATTAAAATTATGGGAATTTTAAAATTAGGCTTTTTTAAAAAAACCAAATCCAAACCCCGTTTTTATTTTTAAAACCCCTTTTGGTTTTCCGTTTCCTCCCCAAAATTGGGGGGCTCTTCCCCCAAAAACCCGGGAAATGGTTTCGAAAAAAAGGGTGGCCATTTCCCAAACCCGGTTTTTTTTTTTTTTTTTTAAAAAACAAGGGGGGCTGGGTTTTTTTTTAAAAATCATTCCCCGAAAATTTTTAATGGGCCTTTAAAAAAAACCCCCATGGGGGGCTTTAAGGTTTTTTTACCCCTTTTTACCATTAAAAACCCCCAAAGGGTCCCTTGAAAAGGGAATGGAAAAAAAAAAAATTGGCCGGGGGCACGGTGGAAAAGCCTTAAAAAACACCAGGAGTTTTTATTTTAAAATTTTTTTTAAAATTTAAACTTATTATTGGGGGATAAAGGTATAACGCAAAAAACTTTTTTTACCAGTCCCCGGTTTGGCCCGGGAAAAAAATTCGCAACGTTTCCACCCCACAAAGCCCATTTTTAAAAAAAAAATTTTTTTTTTTAAATTTTTAACGTCATTGCGCAAGAAAAGGGTTTTCTTTTTTGCCCCGGGCGGGTTTCCGCCAAAGGGGCCCCAATCCGGGGAAAGGGTTTTGGGGAGGTGGGAAGGGTCCCTTGCAACTTTTTTGGGGGTTTTTTTAAACTCCATTGGAAAAAAATCCCCTTAAGGGGAAACGAACCCCGGGGGGTCAGATTGCGAGCGCAATTTTTTAACCCCTTAGGTATCCCCCTATTGTGGACTGAAATAACAAAAAGGAAAACTTTACCCGAAAGCGGGGCGGGCAGCCCCAAAGGACGGACCCGGGGGGGGACGGACAAGGGCAGGGGAAAGGGAGACAAAAAAAAGACAAAAACAGCAGACAGGAAAGGGAGGCAGACAAAAACAGGCGACAGAAAGGGCAGGCAGACCCGGCAGACAGACAGAAAAGACAGGCAGGCGGCAAACAAAAAAAACAAACCAGGCAGAAGGCCCGGCAGGCAGGAGGCAGGCAGACAGGGAACCCAAAAACAAAACAAAAAAAAAACAGGCAGACAGGCAGGGGGGACCGAGAGTAACAAAAGGGAGGCCAGACAGAAAAAGACAGACAGATAAACAGAAAGGCAAAAACAAAAGGGAAAAACGGGCTCCGACAAAGGGACAGACAGACAAACAAAAACGGCCAAAACAAAACAAACAGACGGAAAAGGGGCAGACAAAACCGGCAGGGGCAGGCAGAAAACAGGAGACAGACAAGGGCAAGAAAAAAAGGGCCCAAAAGGAGAAAAACTACAAGATGTGTTGAGTAACATGGGAAAAAAAAATGCTGTCAAACTGTCAAACCAACCCCCCAACCCCACCACCACCACCAACCCCACCCCACCACCACAAACCCCCACCTTAAACCCCCACCAACCCTTTACCCAAAAAAATAACCACAATATTAACCCCCCAAACAATTTAAAAAACTACCATCACACGAAACCCCCCCCCCTCTCCCCCTTTAAAGACCAAACCCCCACCACCACCCAAAACCACCAAACAAAACTTCTGAATTTTAAAAGGTAAAAAAAAAAAAAAAAAAAGAAGGGGAAAATGGAGTCAAACAAGAAAATCCCGTTAATAGGGAAAAGTTTATACAGAAGGGGGGGGGGGGGGGTTGGGGGGGGGGGGGGGGGGGGGGGGGGGGGGGGGGAGCCAGAAAAAAGCAAATTTTTTCACCCCCGACACAGGGAAAACCCCAGTCATGTATGCAATTTTCCAAAAAGGGGGGAAAAATCACCAACTTTTCCTGCAAAAAATTATCGCCCCAAAAAACGGGCAACTTTTTCCAAAATGAAAAAAATATCACGAACAAGCGGTACCCTAGGGGGATAAAATTTTTTCCAAAGGGGAAAGGGAAATGGGTAGCACTTTCCCCCTCCTTTTCCCCCCCTCCCCTCCTTTTCCCCCCCCCCTTTTCCCCCCTTTCCCCTTCCCCCCCCCAAACCCTCACCCCCCCCCCCCCCCCCCCTTTCTCAAATTTTAATCCTACCCGTTGTTTTTAGCAAAGGGGGGGGGTGGGGGTTTCTTGGGAAAAACAATCTGGTTTTTTTTTTGTTTGGGGGTTTTTATGCCCAAAAAATTTAAGGGCAAGTTTCAAAAAAAATTTCATCATCCCAAGGGAAAGGGGTTTTCCAAATTTTCAAATATGCATGGGTTTTTTTAATTTTTTGTTTGTTTTCTTTTTTGGTTTTTAAAGTTGTCTTTTGTTTAAACCTGTTGGGTTTTTTTTGTTTGGGGGTTTTTTGGGTTTTTTTCCCTTTTTCTTTTTTTTTTTTTTTTTCTTGTAATGTTCTTAAAAATTTTTTGGTTTTTTTTTTCCCCCTTCTTGGGTTTTTCTTTCTGGGGGATTTTTTTTTACCCCCCAAGGGAAAACCCCCCCGCTCTATTTAAAAAAATTTTTTTTTTAAAAATTTTCGTTTTACATAAATTTAAAAAACAAGAGTTTTTCATGACAAAGAGAGAGCATGTTGATACAGAAAAGTTAAAAATTTTTTCTTTTTTCTTTTTTATTTTTTTTTTTAATTTTTTTTTCTTTTTTCCTTTTTTACAAAATTCTTTTACATCCCCTTTTCCCTTTTTAAATATAATTTGACAAAAAACTATTTGGCATTTTTTTCATATGAGTTTTTTAAGTGAAAATGCCCCTGAATCGGAAAGTAAGTGGGTGTGGTCAGCGGGGGAACCTCCTGGGAGAGTGACAAACACAGATGAAGGCCCCCACAAAACGCATCTCTCTCTCAAGAAGGGAACGGAATCCAAAAGGATTTGGTAAGGTCCCAAGGGTTTGGGGGGGAAATTTTCCTTGCAATTTTCCCTCGACTAATTTCCCTTTTTTTTAAAAGCAGCGAGGGAGAGGGGATGGGGGCCGCCATCCAAAAGGGGTGGGTCTTAGATAAGTTAAGGTCTCTTACACCCCCGCTCCCCAACAACCCCCAAAGGTTTTTTGGGGGCACCCCCTTTTCCCTTTTTAAGGGTTTTTTGGATAAGAGTTTTAAACAAGGTCGTTGTATGGATCACCGCACAATATTTTTTGATGGAAATCTTTGAAACAACGTTTTTCACAGTTTTTTTTTATTTTTTACAAATGTAGTATTAACAGGGAAACCCTTGGGGGGTTTTTTTTGTTTATTGAACCCGCCCAAAAACCTGTTTAATTCGTCCCCTGGCTGGTACAAAAGGAAACCGGTTTTTCAAGACGAATTTTCAGTGTTCCAACCCCTAACGACCCTGGAGTCGCTCCCCTGACGGCCCCGGTTTCAAAAACCCCCGGGGCCCCCTAAACACTCCCGAAAAAGTTTGGGGTTTTTTTTCGTTTGTCATTTTTTGTACTTTTTAGCTGTTAAATTTAGGTCTGATAAGGTTCCCATAAAACCCATGTATTTTGTAAGGGACGAAAGGGGTCCCTGACCTCAACTTCTCTAGGGGCCAGCATATTGAGGGCGGCGCCCATCTCCTCTCCCTCGCTGTTTTACCTTCCTTGACCCTAAAGAGGGCAGGTACCCATTTACAGCTGGGTGAACCAGGGGACTGTACTGAAGTCAAGGCGCGCAAAAGGTCACCATTTCAACTGGTAACCACGCTCGAGGCTGCTTAACCTTAGCTGGGGGAAAGCGAGTGCTCTGACCACTGAGCTATCTCGTCCCCTGATAGGAAGAGATCATTTCATTATTTTTGTTCAGTTTGTTGACTAACATGCAGAAGGACTAGAGAAGAGAAGAGTCTGCTGAAGGACTAGAGAAGAGAAGAGTCTGCTGAAAGACTAGAGAAGAGAAGAGTCTGCTGAAGGACTAGAGAAGAGAAGAGTCTGCTGAAGGACTAGAGAAGAGTCTGCTGAAGGACTGGAGAAGAGAAGAGTCTGCTGAAGGACTAGAGAAGAGAAGAGTCTGCTGAAGGACTAGAGAAGAGAAGAGTCTGCTGAAGGACTAGAGAAGAGAAGAGTCTGCTGAAGGACTA
>CM054161.1:48349219-48352965 GCA_028751875.1 Rapana venosa
GTATGTGACAGTATTTCATGTGGAATACATTTCCATTTCTGCTCATGGCTGCTCATCAGTTTTGTGGCCTAGGAGAGGAGAAATGAATTCTGCATATCAATAATGTTGATCATATTTAGTCCTCCCTTATCACTTGTTTTACAAATGATTTTTCTTTTCACCTTTTCAAAGGCTTTAGTATTAGAATACTTTTTCTTCCAAATAAATCTACATAACATTGTGTTTACTTTCTTTAAGCAATCTTCTGGTATGCTAAGTGCCTGCATCACATAAACGAACTTTGGCAGAAGAATAGATTTAACAACACAAACCTTACCCATAATACTAAAATTCCTTTTAGACCAGGCACAGATTGTCTGGTGGATTTTATCTATCCGTTGTAACCGGTTTTCTTCAATTTCTGAAGCACACACAGTGCTGCTAAAGTAGATTCCCAGAATTTTAATCCTTTGTTTCCACTTTATATCATAATATGCATCTTTGCAATCTTTGTTCAAACCGAGCCACATGGCCTCACTCTTTTGTCTGTTCATAGATAATCCAGAGAATTTTGAAAAATAGATCAGTGTTAGAGTGTTTAGGTCAGAAATATCCTCTACAAATAAGGTAACACCATCTGCATACATCAGTACTTTAAGGATACAATTGGGGGTGTTAGTTGACACATTTGGGAGCTTAATTCCTTTGATATTTTCATAAGATCTAATTTTTATGGCCAATAATTCCAGGGCCAGAATGAAGGCCATAGGTGAGAATGGGCATCCTTGTACTTATACCCGCATTAATCTGGATATTTTCAGTTAGCCAACCCATATAATTTATGCTGCTGTTAGCATTTCGCATGAGAACTTCAATCCATTTAATGTACGTTTTTCCAAAGTTATATCGTTTAAAAGACCATGATATGTATTCTTTAGATATTGTGTCAAAGGCAGCTTTGTAATCAAGCGCAAATAAAATGCCAGGTTTCTGTTTGTGATTCATATAAGCTACAGTATTCTGAATACTATGTGAGCGGTACCTTCAACATCAACAAGACCTATACCACGTATTTATCGATTTTAAGAAGGCATTTGACAGGGTGTGGCATGCAGCTTTGTGGGCAACCATGAACTTGTACAGCATCAATGCAAACCTGATCAGAGTCATCAAACAGCTGTACAGCGAGGCCACCAGTGCAGTGTACTACAACAACAACATTGGAGAATGGTTTCGAACAACAGTTGGAGTAAGGCAGGGCTGTCTACTCTCACCCACTCTTTTCAACATCTTCCTTGAGAGAATCATGACTGATGCACTGGAACATCATGAAGGATCAGTCAGCATTGGTGGCAGAACGATCACAAACCTCCGCTTCGCAGATGACATTGATGGAATAGCAGGATCAGAAAAAGAGCTTGCCAGCCTAACAGAACACTTGGATAAGGCCTCCAAAACATACGGCATGGAAATCAGTGCAGAGAAGACCAAACTGATGACTAATAACACCAACGGCATTAGCACTGATATCAGGGTTAATGACCAGAAGCTGGAAACAGTTCAAAGCTTCAAGTACCTGGGAGCCATTGTATCCGACCAGGGATCCAAGCCAGAAGTAGTATGCAGGACTGCACAGACAATAACAGCTTTGTCAAAACTAAACACCATCTGGAGAGATAAGAATATCTCACTTATCTCCAAGATCAGACTAATGCGCTCCCTTGTCATATCCATATTTCTGTATGCCTGTGAATCATGGACCCTGACTGCAGATTTGGAGAGAAGAGTACAGGCAATGGAGATGAGATGCTTTCGGAGACTCCTTGGCATCTCCTACAAAGACCACATAAGCAACGAAAGCGTGCATAACAGAATCCAGCAAACCATTGGACCCTATGAGAACCTTCTAACGATCGTGAAAAAGCGTAAACTTAAGTGGTATGGGCATGTCACAAGATCCCAAGGAATTACAAAGACAGTTTTGCAAGGCACTGTCCAAGGAGGAAGAAGAAGAGGCAGACCAAGGAAGAGCTGGGAGGATAACATCAGTGAATGGACAGGCCTAGAACTCAACAAAACCCTGAGAAAGGCAGAACAGAGAGAAGAATGGAGGGAACTGGTTGCTGAGTCTTTGAGGGTGCCCCACGGTCGTCAGACTATGGGACAGATAGATAGATAGATAAGCTACAGTGTCATCAATTAATCGAACTATATGACTTATATTTCTGCCTTTCATAAAACCTACCTGGTCTTCAGAAATGATGCTTGATATAACTGAAGAGAGTCAATTAGCAAGTACTTTTGCCAAAAGTTCATAATCACTGTTTGTTAATGATATAGGACGCCAGTTATTTAAGTTGCTTTTTGGTAGTTGCTTCCCTTTATAGGTCAAAACTATAATTGCTTTTTTCTGTGATGGGGACAATTCTCCTTTAACAAAGGCAGCTTTTAAAGATTTCAAAATAAGTTCTTAAATTTCAGCCAGAAGAGTTTTACAAATGCTACCGTTAATCCATCTGATCCTGGAGATGATCTATTTTTTTTATACTCTTTTAAGCCTGCAAAACTTTACATTCTGTGATGTCCTCATCCATTCTGACTTTTTGGTCTTCAGATAACTGAGGAATGTCTGTATCTTTTAAAAATTCATTGACAGTATCCTCGTGAAAATCTACTTTTCTCTGGTGCCTTTGTTGGTAGAAATGAATCAGCTCTTTTATTACTTCATTCTTTTCTGTTATAATTTCTCCATTTTCTTTTACAACCTGGTTAAGAATGCTTGTGTTTGATCGATTTTTCTCAATGTTGAGAAAATATTTTGTTTTTTTACCTTCCTCAATGAATTTAACTTTGGCGCGGATTTGAGCGCCTTTTGTACTTTGTAAGTTGTATAGTTCAAGCTCTATTTTAATAAAATCTTTTTGTTTAAGTAATTCGCAATTGCCAGGGTCAGTGGCAATTTTAGATTCTACTTCATTCAGTTTCTTTTGTAACTGATAAAATTGACTTTTCTGTGAGCTACGTTTGTTTTTACAGTGTTGAATACAAAATTCCTTTATTTTGATTTTGCATAAATCCCATTTGAGTTGGTCATCTAGTTCAGCATTTTCAACCTATTGTTGTTGTTATTGTTGTTCTTCTTCGAAAGGGCAGTAGAAGCAGTAGTAGTAGCAGCAGCAGTAGCAGCAGCAGCAGTAGCAGCAGCGGTGGCGGCGGCGGCGGCGGCGATGGTGGTGTAATAATAGTCGTAGTAGCAGCAGCAGCAACAACAGCAGCAACAGCAACAACAACAACAACAGCAGCAGTAGAAACAACAACAACAACAGCAGCAGCAGCTGATGTAGTAGTCCTTCAGGGCGTCCAGCATTGCGCATGAACCTTTTCCCTACAGGTAACCCGCTACAGGGTAACCAGCCATCTCCTAACCCTTCCCTCCGTATCACCCACTACTGGGTTACCGTAGCATACAAATGTGGACAGTGCACATGCACTGGGAAAGAGGGGTTCTCTCCTCCCTGATAGTGTTAAAGATGTGTGCAAACGTGGCAGGAAAGCCACTGACACCAACTCTGACAGCTGGGAAACACTTGGCAGAAAATACACTGAGGGTGGAGGAGGAGGAGGAGAGAGCAGTCAGTACGTGAGTGAAGGAACCTGTAAGGATAGAAGCGAAAAGACTTCAGATATTGAAAGACAGACAAAGCGGCAGGAAGGGGAGAGAGAGAGAGAGAGAGAGAGAGGAGAGAGAGAGAGAGAGAGAGAGAGAG
>CM054161.1:48353465-48360965 GCA_028751875.1 Rapana venosa
TCTGGAATGACCTCCCTCTCTTTCTTCGTCAAAAGCCTTCTATGACACTTTTAAATCTGTTCCAAGACTTATTTATTTCAAACCTAAGATTTTCTTGTCCTGCTTCATACCTTTTCCCTGCCTTCAACAGCCGAGATTCTATTGCCCTGCAAGGCGTATGTGCCTGTTGTGTGTGTGTGGTGTGTGTGTGCGTGCGTGCGTGCGTGCGTGCGGGGTGTGTGTGTGTGTGGTGTGTATGTGTTGTGTGTGTGTGTGCGTGCTGTGTGTGTGTGTGTGTGTGTGTGTGTGGGGTGTGTTTTGTGTGTGTGTGTGTGTGTGTGTGTGTGTGTGTGTGTGTGTGTGTTGTCAACGTCCCAGAATGAAGAATAAACAACCACATGGTCTGATTTCCTTCTGCATTGACATACCTTGTCCCGCCATTTCTCTCCATACCCATGAGCTGCGACACAAGGGCGGACATGTCTCCTAAAATACTTTTTTTTAAATCTGGAAATTCTGAAAATTCGGTGCCAGGATTCCCTTCTTCTCTGTCCCTCATTATGTTTCTGCCTTGATCCTTTTCTTTGTTTCACCTCTTTCTTGTCTATTTTCTGCCTTCTTGGTCCCTTCTCCTGCCCTTTTTTCCACAGAAAGGCTTCAAAGATAACAATTCTCTCCGACATTGCTGTCAGATGCACTGGGCCTGACTTGTCTACCGGCAGCGTAACGCATGTTCGTTCAGATGACAGACAACAGTTGCTGCCTGGGCGTTAGACAAAGAAGAAGAAGAAGAAGAAGAAGAAGAAGAAGAAGAAGAAGAAGAAGAAGAAGAAGGTGTGGTGGTGGATGATGGGATGATGATGATGATGATGATGATGATGATGATGATGATGATGAGATACTAAATATCCCCACAACACACACACACACATACAGACACACACAACAGACACACACACACACACACACTCACACACACACACACACCACAACACCCACAACACACCACACACACACACACACACACACACACACACACACACACACACACACACACACGGGACGGGATAGCCTAGTGGTTAGAATATTGCGCCCATTATTATATATACCTATACTATATATACCCCCACACACACACACACACACACACACACACACACACACACACACACACACACACCACAACACACAAATTTGTTCTTAGATAGATGGCTTGATGAAAAAAGCAAATGCATTGCTTATTCAATGTACCATCTGGAAATAAAATTTTGACTTGACTTGACTTGACTTGACACACACACACACACAACACACACACAGCACACACACAACACACACACACACACACACAACACACACACACACACACAACCACACACATCACATCACAACCCACACACACACAACACACCCAAAACCACACACACCACCTCACATCACAACACACACACACACACACACACAACACACAACACACACACACACAACACACACAACCACAACCACACAACACACAACACACACACACACACTCACTCACTCACCACCACACAACACACTACAACCCACACACACCACTCACTCACACACACACACCACAACCCACACACACACAACACACACCCCACACTCACTCACTCACACACCACACAACACATACAACACACACAACACCACACACAACACCCACACAACACACTCACCACTCCTACACCACACACACACACCACACCAACAACACACCACAACACACACACACACCCACACCACACACACACACACACACAAACACACACAACCACGTCAGACAAACTTGACCCATAAAACCTCCCACTGCCTTAGCCTACCTGACAGACAAAGGACAGAACAACAAAAAGGGTCGGGCTGACTAACGAGTATAACCCCCCCCCCCCCCCCCCAAAAAAAAAAACCCCCCCCCCCACCCCCTCATCACTTGCGCATGCGCGGGGCGCGGAGCATTGTCTACAAGGGGACAATACTCTTCCTTGCCTGCTATGACAACCCCCACGCCCCAAGGAGAAGAGGCTGGAGGAGGAAGAGGAGGAGGACAAAGGACAGATGGGGTGTGTCAGGGCAGATGTCATCCACGTCACATCACCCTGTCTGTGTCTTTCCGCTTTCATGACACAACCTGAGACACCTGTTCCTGATGAAAGCTAAGGCGCCATTTGTCACTCACACTCTCACACACACACACACACAGGGCACGCACGCACGCACGCACGCACAGGGAGGAGGTATGTTGAGAGATGGCGGGGAGAATGATATTATGTCAAGGCAGAAGTTAGCGAAATCAAGCCTACGTGGTTGTTCAATTTTCATTCTGGGACTTCGACAGTTAATTTCTTTTTTTATTTTGAATTTGGATTGCTGAGGGTTTAGATTGTTTGGGTTTGTTGGGTTTTGTTTTGTTGTTGTTGTTTTTTTGGGGGGATAACATGAAGTTATGTTATTGTTGTTGTTATTGTTGCGCCAGGCCATAGAAAACTGCTGGGCATATCCTGGGGAGAACGAAAGACCAATGAATTTGTCAAGAGTCAAATAACACGGCTGGCAGGTCCACAGGAACCCCTCCTCACCATCGTCAAGAAGAAAAAGCTGACATGGTTCGGCCACGTCACCCGCCACAACACTCTGCCAAAAACGGTACTGCAGGGAACATTCGAAGGTGGCAGAAGGAGGGGAAGACAGAACAAGTCATGGATGGACAACATCAGAGAATGGACCAGGATGAATGACTCGGCACTACTGCGCAGAGCCGAGGACCGAGATGGATGGAGGAGGCTTACCACGGCATCGTCTTTCGTGTCTCCCCCACGACCGCCAAGGTCACGGGACTGATGATGATGATGATGATGATTGTTGAGCGTCCCCAGCTCTACACCCTGGGGGTCACCCAGAACATGCACTCTGACTCCCTCATCCCACCTGGGAATCACTGTGAGATTGAATTGCACACTGAATGAGAAGTTTGCGTGTATGACTGTTTTAACTCCCTCGCCATATAGGCAGTCATACTCCGACCTCAGAGGATTTTTCTCTCCTTTAAAGGAGAGAGTATTTTGCTATGTTAAGAACTTGTCATGGCTGAAGGCAATCTCAACACAACGTTTTACAACATACAAACATGTTAGTGTAGGCCTTGACACTTAGCTGACATCAATAACCGACACAGCTTTTGGCCTGGGCCATGAACAAAGAATGTGAACATGAAAGATTGATGCCAACATTTATGCATTCCATTATAGTTTAGGGTTTTCAAGATCAGTAAAAAGAATAATCAAATACACATACTGAACAGTGTCATGCAACACTACCAACACAGGAACACAAACACAGAGAAAGAAGACCAACAACAACAATAACAACAACAACAACAACCACCCCAGAGAAATTCGGATTGGGATAGTTTATTCATTAGGCCATAGCCCCGCATGAAGGGGATAGTGAACAAGCGCTTCGATTTGTTTGTTTTACAAGATTCAGCGCTATATAAATTCCATTTTTTATTATTATATTAATTATTATTATTATTATTATTATTATTAACAAAAACCCAGAGACATGTATAAAGAGGCAGAGAAAGGAGGAGGAGGGCAGCAGCGGGGAGAAGGAGGGGGGGTTGGCAGGAGAAGAAGGGGCGTTTTAAAAAGAAAAGTGAGTTGTTAAGTGCAATATTGTGTGTAGCCAACCTTGAACCCTCGTGTTATGAGGAGTCCTTTTATTGTTATTTCTTCTCCACAACAAGCCTTTAAAGTTAGGTCTGTGGTTACATTACCACCTTGATGAAAGAGAGAGAGAGTGAGGGGGGAGGGGGCAGAGAGAGAGAAGACAGACAGAGACAGACACAGACAGACAGAGAGAGAGACAGAGAACTGCCATTAAAATGTTTTAACAACACAGACCCACACTCCCCATAAAATTCTGACGGAAAATATGACAGAGATAGCGCGGTAGTTTCTTTAGAAAATATTTAAAAAGGTGATGGTGATGATGAAGAAGAGGAATTGCGAAGAAAAAAAGAAAAGAAGAAGAAGAAGAAGAAGAAGAAAAAAGAAGAAAAAAGAAGAGAAGAGAAGAAGAAGAAAGAGAGAAGAAGAGAAGAAGAAGGGGAGAAAGAAAAATAAAAAGAGGAAAGCAGAATGGAAGAATGAGGAAAAAGGAAGGAGAAGTTGAAGACAAGGTATATAATATTATGAAATTATGAATGATGATATGGGTGTGTTGGGGGGGTTTTGTGAAGGTAGTCTCACATTTACTTTTAAACTAAAATTGTTCCCTCAACCTTTTAAAAAAAAATTTATTAAATCTCCAGAAAAAACCTATATACATTCGCCCTCCCTTTTAATCCCCCCCTACCAAACCCTAACCCCAAACCAATATCTACCACAACCTTCCCCCCCCAAATTTCTCTCAAAGAACTTTCCCCCCCCCCCCCCACCCAAAACCACCCCCAAATTTTTAAATCTCCTCAAACCCTTCTTTAACCCCCTCCCCTTTTTTCCCTCCCCCCCCCCCCCCCCAAAAACCCCAAAAACCTCCTCCTCCCTTTAATCCCCCCCTTTAAACCCAAAACCTACTCCCTTTCATCCCTCCCCCCCCCTTTCTTCCCTAAAAACCCCACACACACACACACACACACACAACACCCACAACAAAAAAATTTGGGTTCTTAGATAAGGGGCTTGATAAAAAAAAGCAAAAATGCATTCATTCAATGAAACCATCTGAAAAAAATTTTGACTTGACTTGATTTGACTTACACACAAAAAACACACAACACACCACAGCACCCCACAAAAACACCCACACACAACACACAAAACCACACCCCAAAACAACACAACACATCACATCACAACACACACACACACACAACACACAACACACACACACCAACACATCACATCACAACACACACACACCACAAAACACAACACAAAACCCACACCACAAAACACCACAACACAAAAAAAAACCCCACACAACACAAACAACCCCACACACACCCTCACTCCCTCAAAACCCACCCAACACACAACAACCCACACACCCCACTCACTCACACACCCACACCACAACCCACACACACCCAACACACCAACACTCACTCCCTCACACCCCAACACAACACATCCAACACCCACAACACCCACACACACACCCACACACCCACACTCACCCCCCTCATCACCACACACACAAAACCAAACCACACAACACACCAAACCCCAAAACACACACACACACCACAACACACACACACACAACACACACCACAACCCGTCGACAAACTTGCCCAAAAACCCCCCCACTGCCTTAGCCAAACCCTGACAGACAAAGGAAAACAACAACAAGTCGGGCTGACTAACGGGGAAAACCCCCCCCCCCCCCCCCAAAAAAAAACCCCCCCCCCCCCCCACCCCCCAATCATCGGGGCATGCGCGGGGCGGAGCATTGTCTCCCAAGGGGGACAATACCTTTTTTCCCTGCTATGCCCAACCCCCACGCCCCAAGGAGAAGAGGCTGGGGGGGAAGAGGGGGAGGAAAAAGAAGAGGGGGTGTGTCAGGCAGATGAAAACCCACTTCACATCCCCTGTCTTGTCTTTCCGTTTCATGACACAACCTAGACACCTGTTCCGATGAAAGCTAAGGCCCTTTTGTCACTCACACTCTCAACACACACAAACACAAGGGCACGCACCACGCCCACGCACGGGGAAAGGGTATTTTGAAATGGCGGGGGAATAAATTTTATGTCCAAGGCAGAAGTTAGCAAAAACAAGCCTACGGGGTTTTTTAAATTTTTCATTCGGGGGAATTTTCGACAGTTAATTTTTTTTTTTAAATTTTAAATTTTGGGATTGCTGATTTTTTAAAGATTTTTTGGGTTTTTTTGGGTTTTTTTTTTGTTGTTGTTTTTTTTTTGGGGGGTTTAAAGAATTTATTTTTATTGTTGTTTTAAATTTTTTGCGCCCACCCCCCATAGAAAACCTGGGCAAAACCTGGGAGAACAAAGCCCAAATTAAATTTTGTCAAGAGAAAAAATAACACGGCTGGCAGGTCCACGGGAAACCCCTCCTCACCACGTCAAGAAAAAAAGCTGACATGGTTGGGCCACGTCCCACCCCCCAAAACCTCCCCAAAAAACGGTACTGCGGGGAACATTCGAAGGTGGCAGAAGGGGGGAAGCAAACAACCCAGGGAAGGAAAACCACCCGAAAAAAAGGACCAGGAGAATGACCGGAAACAAATGCGCAGAGCCGGGGACCGGATGGGATGGGGGAGGCTTACCAGGGCATCGTTTTTCCCGTGTCTCCCCCACGACCGCCAAGGCCCACGGGACTGATGATGATGAGAGGGATTTTGGGTTAGCCCCCACCTCTAAAACCCTGGGGGTCACCCCCCCCATGCCCCTGACCCCCCCCATCCCCCTGGGAAATCACTGTGAATTAAAAATTGCACACTGAATGAAAAATTTTGCGTGTTTTAACTTTTTTTAACCCTTCCCTCCCCAAAGCAGTCATACTCCGACCTCAGGGGTTTTTTTCTCTCCTTTAAAGGAGAGAGTATTTTGTTTATTTTAAAAGAACTTGAAAATGGCTGAAGGCAACCAACACAACTTTTTTACAACATAAAAAAACATTTTTTAGTTTTAGGCCTTGACATTTAGCTGACATAAATTTAACCGCCACAGCTTTTGGGGCCGGGGGCCCAATGAACAAAAAAATGTAAACCCGAAAGTTTGGTGCCAAACTTTTTATCCCATTCCATTTTTATTTTTGGGTTTTTTAAAGGGATCAGTAAAAAAATAAAAAATACACATACTGAACAGTGTCAAAAACACTACCAACACAGGAACACAAACAAGAGAAAGAAAAACCAAAAACCCAACAATAACAAAAACAACAACAACCACCCCAGAAAAATTTTCAAATTGGGGGAATATTTATTCATAGGCCATAGCCCCCCCTAAAGGGGATAGTGAACAAGCGTTTTCGATTTGTTTTTTTACAAGATTAGCGCTATTTTAAATTCCATTTTTTTATTATTTTTATTAATTTTTAAAATTAAATATTTATTTTATTAAACAAAAACCCAGGACTTTGTATAAAGGGGCAGAGAAAGGAGGAGGAGGGCAGGGGGGGAGAAGGAGGGGGGGTTGGGCAGGAGAAAAAGGGGGCTTTTTAAAAAAGAAAAGTGAGTTGTTAAGTGCAAAAATTGTGTGAAAGCCAACCGAAACCCTCGTTTTTAATGAGGACCCTTTTATTGTTATTTTTTCCCTCCACAACAACCCTTTAAAAAAGTTGGGGTCTGGGGTTTCCCTTCCCAAACCCTTTGATGAAAAAGGAGAGAGTGGGGGGGGGGAAAGGGGGCAAGAGAGAGACGGGACAGACAGAGACAGACACAGAAAAGACAGACAGAGAGACAGAGAACCCCCATAAAAATTTTTTTAAAAACCCAGACCCACACTCCCCATAAAATTCTGAGGGAAAAAAA
>CM054161.1:48365965-48398056 GCA_028751875.1 Rapana venosa
TGATCGCACTCGCGCGTCTGCGACTGTTTGACTTGTGTACCAGTCATTTATCATATCTCGGGAGCATTTTGCACCCCACAGAAGAGGTTTGTGATTGGCTGTTTTTTTTTCTGGTTCGTTTGGCCTATTACCTTCAGCTTCCAAGTTTGCCCCAGGTAAAACCAGTGACCTGATGCCCATTTTTTTGTCATTTGTCGTTCTTTAACTTGAAAACGTTCTCCTTATATATTTATCCACATCTGGGAGAAATAAGGAAGAAGAAAGGAAGGCAATTGTCCTGCTTTGTTCCAGGGCATAGCAAATAGTCGTCATGGCGTGGATCCATGTCATGGTAAGGTGGACATGGTTATGGTGATTCATTGGTTTCCTCTCATAACACAGCAACAAACGCTTTTAGCATTTTATTTTCCCACCACCTTGATTTTTATTAAGCCAGACATTGTCAAAGCCTTATATTTGAATATGTAATTGCTTGTATGTGTGTGGCCAGTTTTTTCTTTCCACTAAGCATCTAAGAAAAAATTCAATAAAAAAAAGCATCCTGTAAGATTTGGAAAGCGTTGTATGTGCTCAGTCAATATTGAAGATTTATAAACCATTACTATACCTAACCACACACTTACAGGCAGAATGACACCTTGGGGAAAATAATATCCTATTTGCTTGTACTATTCTACAAGATCTTATTTGATATTCGTTTCATCTTCACCTTTGACCGTATAGTCTTGTAGACCGTGGGGGCACAACTGAGATTTTATCAACCAGCTTCCTCCATCCCCGCAGTCATTCTTTCCGTAGGGATTATCGTTCCTCTTAGGCCACGTCCAACTCTTGATGTTGTCTTCCATTCGTTTTCTCTGTCTGCCTTCTTCTTGTCTCCCTCCTTGTTAATGTTCCCTGTAGGACTGTCTTGCCTTTTTGCCAGACTGTCCTGATGTTTGTGGTGATATTCGTAGGCCCGAACCACTTTAGTGTTTGCTTTTTTTTTTTTTCCCACTGAAGTCAGGAGCTTCTTAATTGGTTCCCGATGGCCTCTGCGTTTGGTTTTCAATTGGGGCCTTCACTTTCCTCTGTTGTGATGTAGGTCTTGTATTGAAACGATACAAGATGTTTGCAAGAGACCTCATCTCCATTGCCTGCATCCTTCTTTCATTATCTGTTGTTTATGGTATACGTTTCAACATGCCGTTCAAATATATATGTGGGACATGATTAGAGAACCTCAGTTTCCTCTCAGTCTGATTTTTATAAAAGCTGATCATGATTGATGTTACTTGTGTTCCCAGAGGGGGATTTCAGTTTGGGGGTCATTGCAGCTGGTGAGCTTTTTTTGTGTGATTGAGGCTACCTGGAGGAGAATGTTCAGGTTGGGGCGTTAAGTTTTTATACACTCCTGGCTTCAAAAAACACTACTCTGTGCTGACCGCTTTGCGTTTTTGTTGCTGCTGCATATGCAAGCCTCCGACATCTTCTGAATCTGTCAGATTTACGGGTTGTTGTCAGTTTCAGTGTTTTTTCTGCATCAAATATCAATAAATAAAAAAAATCAAACGTGGAATCGTTATTTCTTTAACCGTAGTTTCTTTTGTTTTATTTTCTGTTTTTTACAACATGAAAAAACCAATATTATTATTGGCGCACGCCTCTGTCTCAATTCTTCAATCTGTGCCCATCCCACTTGTTTCATCCATGGGAAAAAGCACATTGGGTTTTTTCCTGTGTTTTTGTTTTCAATACATAGTAAACAAACTGTTCTTTATCTTTTCCCAAGGTCTTTTCTACCAGCGGCTATGAAGTTATTGCCAAGATGGAAAGACAGATTACTATAATATTATATATGCTAACCACAGGCAACAATACCATCCTCCATAATAAAGCATTTCTCTGAGCGTGCTAGGAGGAAACCTTCCCTGTCTCACAGACACAGAGATCTAACAATACAGTAGGTTGGGGGGGAGGGATGAGAGTGAGGACAGACTGACAGGGTGAGGGGGAGGCGAAGAGAAGAGACAGACAAACAGACAGACAGAGACAGAGGACAGACAGACAGAGACGGACTGACAACACAGAGATCGTGATAGAGACTAAGAGAGGGGAGAGAATGAGAGGAGTCACATAGAGAGAGGAGACAGAGAGAAGACAGAGAGAATAAGAGGCAGGACAGACACAGGACAGAAGAGACAGACTCCAAAACAGAGACAAACAGGGACACGAGGCTATAAAAGAAAAAGAGATGAGACCAAAACAGACAGACAGAAAAGACATAAGTACCTCAGAGAGTCAACATTTCATTATACATAGAATTTAGAAAAGACAAACAGACTGAGAGACAGAGACAAGACAGAGCAAAGGTGGAAACAACAAAGAGAAAAAGAACGTTTTGTTCCAACAACAGTCAACAAAACATTAATAAATTACGCCATGTTGCATCGCTGTGTCTCCTACATATCTCAACATCTTACTCGCGTCACATTCTCCTCCGCCTCTCCTTTCGTCCAAATGAACAGAAAAATGCTGGAATTTCACGCTGAGCAGAGAAGAGACATCTTGTGACAATAATGCCATAATAATAATAATAATAATAATAATAACTAGGATGCCAAGTGCTTTGTGTTTGTCCTTGGCGCGTCTGTCCTATCTGCACTTTCCTGCCCTTTTATTTTCTTCGGTTTTTTCTCCTTTTTTTGTCTTAAAGACAGAAAGAGTTTAAAGAAGAAAGAAAAAAAAAAAAAAGATAAAAAAAACCGGAAAAAGAAAAACAATAACCTTTCCTTAGTGTGATTATGAAAGCGGTGTGTTTCTTTGTGAGTTAAATGTGGTGGGTTGTGGGTGTGTTTTTTGTGGGTTGTGTGTGTGTGTTTGTTAGTAGTATCTTAGTTTTAACGTTCTTATCCACTTTATGTATACCAGGGTTTGTGTAGTGTGTGTGTTTCTGTGTGTGTTGTGTGTGTTGTGTGTGTTTGTTGTGTTTGGGTGTGTGTTTTTTTTGGGTCTTGTTTTGTGTTGTGTGAGTGTGGTGTGGTGTGTGTGTTTGTGTGTGTGTTAGTATGTGGTGTATGGCGTGTTTGGTGTGTATGTGGTGTTGTGCGTGCTTGTGTGTTGTGTGTGTGTGTCTGTGTGGTGTGTATTATGTGTGTGTGTGTTGGTGGTGTTGTTTTTTGTTGTGTGTGTTTTGTGTGTGTTGTGTGTGCCGTATGTGTGTGTGTGTGTGTTGTGGTGTGTGTGTCTGTGTGTGTTGTGATGTGTGTGTGTGTGTTGTTTTGTGTGTCAAAGTCCAAAAGTCAAAGTCAAAACTCTTATTTTCAGAATGGTACATTGAATAAGCAGTTGCATTTGCTTTTTTTTTTTTTTTCATGCAAGCATCTATCAAAAGAAAAAAAAGCGAGAAAAAAAGATAATGTATATGTAGTTGAATAGATTAAAAAAACACCTAATTATGGTAAACTATACAAAATCAAACTAGTGTGTGTTTTGTTGTGGGTGTTTGTGCTTGTGTGTGTATTGTATATTTTTATTTATGTACATTTTTCTTTGTGTGTGTTGTGTTTGGTGGTGGTGTTTGGGGGTGTGCTGTGTGTGTGTTTGTGTATGTGTGTGTTCTTTTATTTCGAGATAATTCTATTTTTATTCATTTATTTCTATCCGCGATACTGGAATAAAGCACTCATGTTGCTTTTTTTTTTTACTTCATGTCCCCCGTGTGTATGCGTTTTGTCAAATTTTGTTCATCAGTTCCCACGGGGCACTCTATGGTTACCTCTTCCTGAAAAGCGGAAACGGGTTTTTTAACGTAACTGTGAGCAAGATGTTCTGCGGGCAGGTTTTGCACACAGGGGCCTCGGTATTTTTATAGTCTCATTCTGAAGGGACTTTTGGGGAGAGTGGGTCGGCACTGATGTTAATCCTGAGGAAAAATAATACCCCTTTGAACGGGTGTCTTGGGTGGCTCGAACCTTGGCTCAAAAACCAGGCCATAAGGTCGCTGAGCACAATGTTTAACCACCAGCTATCTCGCCCCACCCCTACTTCCCCATCCTACCCCACCCCTCGTGTTTATATATCATTTTATCTTATTTTAATTCTTTTATTTCTGTTGGATAATGGAATAAGCACTCATGTGCTTTTATTTTTTAACATCCACACCCGTGTGTATGCAGTTTTGTAAAATTTTGTCATCCGTTCCCACGGCCAACACAATGGCCGTACTTTATGATGAAAAGCGGATACGAGTTTTAACGGTGGCGCAAAAATGTTATCTCTGTTGTTTCTTTTTGTGTGTTGTGTGTTTTTTGTTTGTGTGTGTGTGATGTGTAGTGTGTGTGTGTGTGTGTGTGTCTTGTGTTGTGTGTGTCGGTGTGTTGTGCGGGCTAGCCACGAAAGCGCATGCGCGCATGTTGTTGTTTGAGTGTATTACAAAATAGCCTTGATGTATGCAAAAACTAAGATTAATATCAAAGCACAGACACACAAATGATGCAGAAACACTAAGGGCAGAACGAGTTTGGTTTATAAATAAAAAAAGAAAGAATAAAAAAGAAAGAAAAAGATAAGAAAAAAGAAGAGAAAAAAAGAAAAATTTAAAGAAAAAAAACAAGAAAAGAAGAAAAAGAAAGAAGGAAAACAAATGAATATATAAATATTCCAGGGTGTTTGTAAGTTAGCCTTTTTCATCAACCGTCTCATAAAACCTTAAAATTTTTAAAAAAAAATAAAAGACACAGAAGAGAGAGATGAGAGAAAAAATAAAAGAAGAAAAAAAAAAAAGAAGAAACACAAAAATAAAGAAAAAGAAAACAGAGTAAGTAAGGTCGAGGGAAAACAACAATACGGCCAACAAAGATGCTTTTGTTCTCTGAGATAGACTAGTACAAGCATTCCGTCTTACAGCAAGCTCTGAAATTATTTCACGTGGACCACCGTTGCGTTTGTGGTGTGTGGAGTTTGTTTGTGGTTTTTGGTTTTGGGGGTTTTTTTTTTTTTTTTTTTTGAGAGGGGAGGGTTGGGGGGGTATTTTTTTGAGGGGGGGGCGGGGGGTTGTGTTGTGGTTTTTGTGGGGGTTTTGTTGGTTTTGTTTTGTAGTTCAAGGGGGCTGTTTGTTTTGTTTTTTGTTTTGTTGTTTGTTTTGTTTTGTTTTTTTGTTTTGGTTTTTTGTTTTTTTTGTGTTTTTTGTCTTTTTAGTTTTGTGTGTGGTTTTTTGGACGGCCACCCCTAAACATCATTTTCACCTTTGTGGAGGTTTTCCACAACAGATAAGAGAAAGAATGCGAAAATACTCGTTGTTTCGTTTTCTTTTGTTTTTTAAGTCCAGAGGTCTTCTTTTTTACATATGTGTTGGGGTAAAGGAAAAAACTTTTTAAACAAAACAGACAGGAAAAACTTTTAAAAACAAAAACAGTTAGAATACTTTTTAAAGCCAAAACAGATAGTACACTTTAAACAAAAACAGATAGAAACTGTAAAAAACAAAAACAGATAGATACACTTTAAAAAAACAAAAACAGATAGACAGAACACTTTTAAAACAAAACAGATAGAACACTTAAAACCAAAAACAGATAGAACACTTTACAACAAAACAGATTTGAACTCTTTAAAACTAAAACAGATTGAACACTTTTTTAAAAACAAAACAGATGAACACGTTTTTTAAAACAAAACAGATAGACAGAACAGTCAGACAGACAGACAGACATGGTTCGTTTTCGCATGGACGAAACGAGACTTGCGTGAGAGGAGATAGGGGTCGGGTCGGGGTGGGTGTGTGGTGTTTGTGGGGGGTGCGGGGGGGCGGGGGGGGGGGGGGGGGGAAGGGAAAGGGGAGGAGGCGTGGGGGGGGAAAATTTTGGGGGGGGGAACGGAAGCGGAAGCGGTGTGAAGGAAAAGAGAAGCGAGAAGAGCGACTGAGGAGAGTGTTCGTAGATAAGTGATAGTGAGAGGATTCGGATTCGGATTCGGATGTTTTTTTCATTAGGCCATTGCCCATTATTGAAGGGGAAGGGGAAATGTGAACAAAAAACCAAATATCAGTAAACATCAAAAAAACTAACATGAATCAAACCAATATGAATAATCGTTGATAGTTAAAACTATGATTGTGGCAATTTTCTCTCTGCTTGAAGGCTTGTGTTGAAGGACACTTTGTGATGAGACAAAGTTCCAAATATGTTATGTCTTGCAGAGGACATCAGCAAAGTTAATTTGAAACGTGCAAGGGCTGTCGAAAATATTTTGTGAAAAAGTGATAGTGAAGGAATGTGAGTGTGTAGTTTTGTGTCAATGAGAGACAGACAGACCAGACAAGACAGAACAGACATACCAAGACCGACAGGGAGAAGAGAAAAAGAGACAGACAGACAGAGATAGATAAGACGAGATAGAGAAGAGAGAGAGGCGCGCCGCAAGAAGCAAGTGAGACAGACAGACAGACAGGAGACAGACAGACAGGAGACAGAGTGGTAAAAGGACAGGACAGGACAGTGGACCAGATAGTCTGAGATAGAGACAGTGAGAGCGGCGCGCAAAGAAAGAGAAAAGAGGAGAGAGAAGAGAAGAGAGAACAGACAGGACATACCAGACAGAACATGTGGAGACAGGGAGACAGAGAAAAGAATAAGGACAGACAGACAGAGACAGATAGACAAGTGATAATAGAGACAGAGTGATGTTAGAGACTGCCGCGCGCAAGAGAGCAAGAGAGTCAGACAGACGACAGGGAGGAGGCAGACAGACAGGGAGAAGCAGAGAAAAATAAGAGACGACAGACAGAGACAGAAGATAGACAGAGATTGAGACACAGAGAGAAGCGCGCCGCCAAGATGAGGGACTGACAGACAGGACCGATGACAAGAACAGGGGGACAGAGAAAAAGAGAACAGACAGACAGTAGACAGAATTGACAGAGCTTAGAGACTGAGAGAGCCGGCGCGCGCAAGAGAGAGAGACTGACAGACAGAGAGACAGACTGCAGTCAGGACAAGAGACATTCTGACAGAGACAGACAGACATACAGGGAGTACAGGAGGGGAAAAAGTGGACAGACAGACAGAGACAGTTAGACAGAGATGCTAGGAGACCGGAGAGACGCGCGCCGCACAAGCAGAAGAGAAGAGGAGACAGACAGAACAGAGAGACAGACAGGGACAGTTCAGAAAGAGACATTCAGACAGGAGACAGACAGACAGGAGGGGAGACAGAGAAAAAGTGACAGACAGACAGGACAGAGACAGATTGACAGAGATGTGACAGTGAGAGCGGCGCGCTAGGTGAGGTAAGACAGACAGAGAGACAGTAGACAGACAGTGCTGAAAGAGACATTCTTCAGTCAGAGACAGACTGTCGGTCAGACAGACAGTGGAAGAGACAGATCAGTCTGAAAGTGAATTCTGACAGAGAACAGACAACAGACCAAAACAGACAGACAGACTGAGTCAGGGGATGTGGATGGAGAGGAGGCTGAGGGAGAGGGATAACACAAAGAGCAGAAGGGTGTTGTGTTCCATACCCCCCTCTCTCTCTCTCTCTCTCTCTCCTATTCCTCTCTCTCTTCGTCATCCTCCTTCTTCTCTTCTCCCTCACTTCTCTTGCTCTCTCTCTGTCTTCCTCTTCTGTGGTTCTCTTCACTCTCTCTCTCTCTCTCTCTCTCTCTTCTATCTTCTCTTCTCTCTCCTCTCTTCTCTCTCGTCATCTCTCTCTCTCTCTCCTCTCTCTCTCTCTCTCTCTCTCTCGCTCTTCTCTCTCTCTCTCTCTCTCTGTCTGTCTTCTCCTCTCTGTGTCTCTCACCTTCTATCTCTCTCTCTCTCTCTCTCCTCTCTTCTCGCTCCTCGCCTATTCTCTCTCGTCGAGTCGCTCTCTCTCCTCCTTCTCTCTCTCTCTCTCTAGCCTCTCTCCTCTCTTCTCTCTGATATCTCTCCCTCTCTTCTCTCTTCTCTCGCTCTCTCTCTCTCTACGTGTCTGGCGGCTGTATTCTGTCGGTCTCTGTGTTCTCTCGGTGTCTCTATGCTATGTCGGTCTAGCTCTATCTTTCCCCTTATTGTGTCTCTTCGCTCCCTCTGTCACGCCCCTCCTCCCTCCTCCCGCCCTCTCTCTCTCCCTCCCCCTTCCCTCTCTCTCTTCTCTCTCTGTCGATCTCTCTCTCTCGCGTCGCTCTTCTCTCTCTCTCTCTCTCTCTCTCTCATCTCTCTCTCCTCTCTCCTCTCTCCTTAACGTATTCACAGCCCTTTCATGAAGGTTCAAGGCCAAAATAGGAATTATTTTGTTAATGTTTTCTGCTTTTTTTCCCTCTTTCCCCCCCCCCCTCCCCCCAGCACCACAACCCACACCCCTACCCCCCCGTCCCCCCCCAAACCAACCAACCCCTACCCCCCCCCCCGCACCCCCACCCCCACACACCCCACCCTCCCCCCACACCCACCACAACACCCCGCCACCCCCGCACCCCCACAACAACCCCCACAAACACCCCCCAAACAAACACACAAAAAACACACCAAAAATAAAAAAACAAAAAACACACCCACAACCAAAAACACACCACAACCCCAAACCCACACAACTCCAACAATTACCCCCCCCAACACACCACACACCCCCACCACCAAACCCCCAACAACCACACAACCCAACAAAAACCACCCACACACCCTAGACCAAAAAAAAAAACCAAACAAACCCACCACCCTCATCAAACAAAAGAAACACAGCCCCACCACCCCCCCCCCAACCCCCCCACCACACCCCCAAACCCAAACTCACAACCACCCAAAACACCAAAAAGACCAACCGAGAAAAACAACCAAAACACACCACAAAGCACAACAAAAAACCACACACAAAACAAAAAAAACAAAAAAAAACAAAAGAAAACTCAACCACCCCCCCCCCCCCACAAACAACATACACACAAACCCACCCCATCCGTGGTCTGGTTGGGGGGGGGGAGAAGGAGGAGGAGGGGTTGGTGCGTGGTAGGCGGGTGACGGGTGTGGGCGGAGGCGGGGATGGAGGGAGGAGTGGATGGCGGAGGAAGGGGGGATTGGAGGGAGGTGGGGTGATGTGGGTTGGGTGGGTGTGAATGACTGAGTGTGCTGTGTTGCAGAACAGACGGGAGGTGGGGGGGGGGGGGGGGGGGGGGGGAGAGGGGGGGGGGGGGGGGGGGGGGTGGGGGGGGGGGGGGGTGGGGGGGGTAGCCGACGACGGAGTGGCAATCAGAGCGTAGCTAAAGCGCGCCGAGAGAGATAGCGGGGATTGCTGAGTGGTGGGGGCTTGTGGTAGAGGGTCGGTGTGGGCTGTAGTGGGAGCTGTTGGAGAGTATAACAGAAGCGCGCGCACGCGAGAGAGCAGCAGAGGACGCGACCGAACCGAACGATAGACGAGAGAGTGAGAGGAGAAGAGAGAAAGCCAAAAGACGAGAGAGACAGAGACAAGGGAAAGCAGGGAAAGCACACGAGAGAGCGCGTCGCTCGCGTGGGGCAAGAGGTTGCTTGAGTTACGTTGCCGGTGCGGGAAGACAAGGCGGGGGGGGGGGGGTGGTAGGCAAGGAAGTGATTTGGGAAAAAAGCAAGCAGAGAAGCAGATAGAGGGATGTAAGGGCTGGTGGCGATGAGTGGGGGAGGAGCGAGAACGACGACACGAGAAGAAGCGAGAGAGAGCGCTAGAGCGCGATCGATCCAGCCCGCACGCCACGGCGCAATAGGACAGAGAAGAGCGCGAAGACATCAGAAGCGGAGAGGTGCGCTAGACGGGGGGGGCTGTGGGCTGGCTGGGGTGGGGGGAGTGCGAAGGGTAAAGGGGGGGGTAGCAGGGAAGTGGAAGAAGCGGAGCTCTATCAGTGTGCTGGTGGGCTTCGTGGGGGACTTGTGGGGAGTGGGATGTGTGTGTTGCGGCGAGAGAGAAGAGGTGCTACGGCAGAGAGCGGCGAGCGTAGAGCACAGTCTAGAGCGAGAGGAGAGCGAAGAGGGGAACGACAGTGCCCGCTCCGATCGAGAGAGAGCCGAAAAAAGAACCACGAAAGCGAGGAGAGCGAGAGAACGTAAAGAGAAAGGAGAGAGAGCGAGAAAGACCGAACGAGACAAGAGAAGAGACGACAGCACGCCGAGAGAGAGAAACGCTAGAGCGGCCCGAAGCCAGCGACAGAGAAAGATGGGAGCGCGAGAGCAAAGAGAAGAGCGATAAGCGAGGGAGCGAACGAGAGTGAGAAAGAGAGCGAACGAGAGAGGGACAGCCAGGGAGACGCGGAAGAGAGAGCAGGCAAGCGAGATAGATCGAGAGCAGCGCTAGCGACTGCCTCCCTGACTCTCTTCTCTCTGATCTCTCTCCGTCTCCATCTCCTCCAGTGCGCTTAGCTCTACTTCCATCCATCCTCTCTTTCTCTATACAGCCCTGACCTCGCGCTCTCTCGCTCCCTCCATCCTTCTCCCGCGCTCTCTCTCCCCTCTCTCCCTCGCTCTCTCTCCCGTTCCTCCCTCTCCCCTCTCTCTCTCCCTCCCTCTCTCTCTCTCCCCCCTCTCTCTCTCTCTCTCGCCCTCGTTCTCTCTTGCTCTCTCTCTCTCTCTCTGTCTCCCTCTCTCCTTCTCGTATCTCTCTCTCCCTCCCTCCCTCACTATCGCGCTCTCTCTCTCTCCCGCCCGCCCGCCGCACGCTCTATCGCTCTCTCTCGCCATACCACCCTATACTCTCCTCTCTCTATTCTCTCTCCTCCATCAATCTCTCTCTCTCCCCCCCCCTCTCTCTCTCTCCCTACCTTCCCTCCTCTCTCTCTTCTCTCTCTCCCTCCCTCCCTCTCTCTCTCTATCCCTCTCGCTCCTCTCTCTCCCTCATCTCTACATTCTATCTCTCTCTCTCTCTCTCCTCACGTCTCTCTTCTCTCTCTCTCTTTCTCCCTTCTTCTCTCTTCTCTCTCTCTTTCCTCCCTCTCTCTCTCTCTCTTCCCTCACTTCCTTTCTCTTCCCTTCTCTCTCTCTCTCCTTCCTCCCTCCCTCCCTCCTCTCTCTCTCTCTTCTCTCTCCATCCCCTCTCTCTCTCTCTCTCCCTCCCTCCGTCTCTCCCTCTCTCCCTCTCTCTATCCCTTCCTCCTCCCCCTCTCTCTCCTCTCTTCTTCCTCCCTCCCTTCCCTTCTCTCTTCTCTCTCTCCCTCCCTCCCTCCTCTTACTCTCTCTCCCTCCCTCTTCCTCCCTCTCTATCTCTCTCCTCCCTCTCTCTCTCTCTCCCTCCCCTCACTCTACTCTCTCTCTCTCTCTCTCTCTCTTTCCCTCTCTCTCTCTATCTCTCTCTATCTCTCCTCCCTCTCTCTCTCTCTCTTCCTGCCCTCCCTCTCCCTCCTCCATCTCTCCTCTCTCTCTCTCTCTCTCTCTCTCCTCTCTCCTCCCCTCCCTCTCTCTCTCTCTCTCTCTCTTCTCCCTCCTCCCCTCTCCTCCTCCTGACTGGTATCAATCACCCTATTCCATTATTTCTTCATCTGTGGTGTCATGCGTAGGCCACCAAATGAAGACAGGATAAAAGAAACGAAAGAGACATCTCCCCCACCACCACCACCACACCACCCCTCCCCTCCATCACCCCACCTCCCCCCCCCCCACCCGCTCCCAAAACACCCCCCTCGCCCACCTCCCCCGCGCCTCCTCCCCCCTCCTCCCACCCCAAAAAAAAAGAAGGATGGGATTAGGGACACCAACAAAAATATTATATATATTACCCTTAATCCCCCCCTCTCTTCATCCCTCCCTCCCTCCACTCTCCCTCCCTCGCCACCAAAAATATCGCATGATTTGTTTTGTTGGTTCGTCTTTGAAGGACAGAGATTTTTCACACGACTTGACCAAGAATTCGTTTACAGGATGTGTTGCGGTTTTAGTCGGATGGAGGATAAGCAAGTTCAATGACCCTCCCAGCAACCTCGCCCCCTGGCGAATAAGGGCTAGTAGAGGGCGTGGACATGGCGGGACAATTTGGGGGCTATATAAATCCCCCCCAGGTGTCCAAGTTGGTAGTGGCTAGTTCTGTTTTTCTTGGCTCTTCCTGCAAGCGTTTATACTGTGGGACGTCTGTGTCGTCTGTGAGAGTTGACAAATCAGTTTAGTAGTAGCTCCCAAGTTTTGTCGTTTCGTTTCGTTGTTCCATTTTAGTGCTCAAAAAGAAGTACCCTCCATTTTCCACCAATATGGCTCGTTCACACTTTTCGGCCGTGAGTATTCTTTATTTCGAGGGGGGGATCAATCTTACTCTGTGCAAAAAACAATCGCTTTGGGTTGGGGGGGGGGGGCGGATTGGGTTGTCATTTTTCGAGATGGTGTTTCGTAAACGCTCATACACAAAAAAATCTAGAAGTTAAAAGATGGGGCGAAAGGGGTTGGAATGTTAATATGAACCGATATTGAGTTTGTTAATATAGTAGGAACAGCTTGATAGAAAGACATCAACTTTGCTTTCTGTTTAATGTGGTTAAACTTGCTACTTTTTTTGCTTTTTTAGTACAGGTTTTTCGTAGCTCAAAAAAAATCTATTTTCTGGAAATAATTTCTATTATGTGATGACACTGAAATGCCTTAGACCATAATCGGTCAGGTTCATTTTTATTCGTATTGTGTAGTAAATTTTTGTTCGATTGTTGATTTTTATGGTTCCTTTAAAACTGAAGGCATATGGAGGTTCACTTCGGTGAAAATTTTGCGGATGCAAACCGTTTCTGCCAACATTTTGTAGCCCGCATTCGACTTCGGATATGATGTCCTAAACACGACCACATTCGTTTTGATACAATTAGTGGGATGTTTAGCCATCCGTTCCTACCCGCGCGCCATGGCTACTCTTCTGAAAAGTAGAACAGATTTGAACGTGTGCGCAAATATGCTCAGCGTGGCGTGGGCCACACTGGAACTTCGGTTCAATCTCATCGATGGACTTCGGGGGGGTGGGGGTGGAGTCAGCACTGATGTTGTTAACTCCAGGGCACTACAATCTCTTGTGTTAAATCTTGGAAGATGGACGTGTTTCTGTCGGCTGGACCAGGGGCTCGATTCCTGGGGCCGTCCAAAGCGCGAGTGCAACCCTCTACCACTAGGCTATTCGCCCCCTGTGCGTAAATCTGTATTGGTTCATGTTTCACTTCTGGGAATCATTCTAGTTAATGATATGACTAGAGACCTCATTGGACAGAGATTACGGCTGCTTCAGTATGAACTGCTTTTGTTGAAAAGTCGCAGGGTGGTGGGTGGGGGAGGGTTACATGAAGTATTCCATATATTTTACGAAAGGGGGATCATTTACAGATCGACAGTCTTTCAGGATTGTCGTTTCCCGTTTTAGAATCGAAAGGGTTTGTTTATCGTTTGTGTAAGTCTATTTGTTCCGCGTTATTGGAGTTACCTTTTCCTATTTTGGAGCCGAGTCTTGTTTGAGTTCTTTTGTTGTGAAGGCACTCACTTTATTAAGCTGGTTTCTTTGTTTAATTGTTTGTTTGTTGGGGTTGTTTGTTGTTGTTTTTTTGGGAGGTAGCAAAATACTGTTCTTTTTCAACAAAACTGTGTAACCAAGCATCTGAGAGTTGCCTCTTCCTAGTTTTTTAAGCTGACATTTGTAGTAATTTCTATCAGCTTTTTTTCTTCTTTCATTATTTTTTTGGGGGGATAAAGCGTTCTTTTCAATCAAATAAAGCAAAACCCACTTACCAATGATGTCATAATCATGGGGGGTTTTCCTGCTTGCGACCTAGATCTTGATTCTTTTGTTGAATTCTCTCTTTTTTTTATAATTTATCTTTTAACCTCTTTCTTATTTAGCAAAACATGGATGAAATTTTTTTCTTGAGACTTCATCTAGGGATGGTTTCATTTATAGACACAAGCTTCTTCTTCACCTTCACTATTTGTTTTTTTTTTTTTTTTTTTTTTTTTCCGGTAGTCGTGGACCGTGGTGCGGCACCACGGAAGATTGGTAACCAGCTTACTCCAATCCCCGCGGTCTCTGGCTTTCCGTAGCAAATCGTTCCACTCAAGCCAGGCAGTCCACTCTCTGATGTTGTCTTTCTCACATAGCAAACAACACTCAAAACCAACTGGTAACCTAACAGCAAACAACGGCTATGTATGGTTGGTCGGAACTGTGATGCTAAACACGCAATTCACTCTTTTTTTCTTTCATTGCCATACTCTCTTAGAAAACATACTTCTTTATCGAACGCTCAAACAGCAGCTATTGCTGTCTGTCATATGAGCGAAAATGCGTCACACTGCCGTTAATTAAGCGCCTGACAAGTCGGGCCCAGCGAGTGGACTCGGCATGGGAGAGAACGTTCATCTTTTAAGTCGTTCTGGGGTAGAAAAAAGAGCAGGAGAATGGACCAAGGAGGCAGAAAATATACAAGAAGGAGGAGGTGACAGAAAGAAAAAAGAACAAGGCCGAAACAAAGAGAGGGATAGGAAAAGAAGGAAATTCCCGGCAAAGATTTAACAGAAGGTGGGGATGCTGTTTATACTGACAAGTAGCCACCACCCCCTCTCCCCCGGCATCCCCCACGGGAGGAGGGGGGGGGGGGGGGGGGGAAGGGGGGTGGAGAAAAACATTCTGTTTGTGAGTGGTTGGGTGGGGGGGGGGGGGGGGGGTTGACGTTGACCACTGCTTCTCCTCTACAGGTCAGTTCTTGTCCCAGTGGCCTCCTCGTAAACCTCCATGTCCATCATTGTCCTCAGCGCAGAAAGGTGAAGCCTGGGTCAGCTTGACATGGCCACCAGGACACAGCAAAGAAGTCGATAAATTACTGGAAGATGACTGTGTTTGCTGTGCTGGGAATTGCCTCTTTTCTATCCCTCTCCTTGTCTCTGCCTCGTTTTCTCTTTTTCATGTCATCGCCTCCTTGTTTATTGTCTGTATTTTTGGGGTCCATTCTCCTGCCTTTTCCTTTTTCCTCGCTCTCTCGCTCTCTCTCTCTCTCTCTATCTCTCTCTATCTCTCTCTCTCTCTCTCTCTCTCTCTCTCTCTATCTCTCCTCTCTTGTTCTTTCGTCTTTCTTTCTCTCTCTTTTTCCCTCTCTCGAACATCTGGCGTACACGTTAAAACCCGTTCCGCTTTTCGTAAGAGTAGGCAATTGTGTGCCGGTAGGAACAGATGACAGAATTTACAAAACTGCAAACACACGGGGACTGGATGTAAAAAAAACCACACAAGTGCTTATTCCATTATCCTCGATATTTAAGATAAAAAAATCTATCTCTCTCTCTCTCTCTCTTCTCTCTACTCTTCTTCTCTCTCTCTTTCTCTCAGATACATCTTGCGTACACGTTAAAAACCCGTTCCGCTTTTCGGAAAAAGAGAGGTCATTGTTTGCCGATGGAACGGATGACAAAATTGACAAAAACGGCATAAGCACGGGTGTGGATGTTAAAAAAAATAAAGCACATGTGTGCTTCTTCCATTATCCTGAAATGAAAGATTAAAATAAAATAAATAAATAAAATACAATCTCCTTCTCTCTCTCTCTCTCTCTCTTCTCTTCTTCTTCTCTGTCTTCCACTCTCTCTCTTTCTCTTCTCTCTCGCTTTCCTTTTTCGCTCTCTCTCTCCTCTTTTCTCTCTTTCTCTGCCTCGCTCTCTCTCTCTCATCTCGCTCTCTCTCTCGCTCTCTGTCCTCTATCTATGTCTCTCGCTCTCTCTCTCTCTCTCTCTTGTCTCTCTCGCTCTCTGGTCTCTATCTAGTCTCTCTCTGTCTCTCTTCTCTCTGTTATCTCTCTCTCTCTGTCTCTCTCCTCTCTCTCTCTCTCTCTCTCTCTCTCGCTCTCTGGCTGTAAAAAACCCTCTTCGGCGTTGGAAGACCAATTGTTATTCTTGTTAGTCTTTCTGGAAAAGAAAAAAAGGCAGGAGGATGGACCCAAAACTACTACAACAAAAAAAATCGACAAGGAGGCGTTGACAGGAGAGAGGGAAACGAGAAGACGGAAACGGAGAGGAATAGAAAAGAGGGAATTCCCAGCACAGAATTGGAAGATGTGGTTGATTCTATTTATTTGACAGGTCCATGACTCCTCTGGATTACTATACAATATGATGCTGTTTTACTAGAAGCAAGGACGGTTCTGTCTGTCTTCGTTTTACGTCAATCCATTTAAACTTTATTTTAGACAATAACAAACACCAAGTGATATCGTGTGCGTGTGCACGTGTGCGTTTTTGCGTGTATATATTATGTGTGGTTGTGTTTTGTGTGTTTGTGTGTGTTTGTGTGTGCCGCGCGCGCGTGGTGTGATGTATGTGTGCAGTGTGTGTGTGTGTCTGTGTGTTGTTGCGCTGCCCTCTTTGCGTGTTTTGTGTGTTTTGTGGTATTGTCGGTGCGTCGGTGCATGTGTGTGTGTGCAAAAACGCACGCGCACGCGCGCACGCCCGGCCTGATCGCACTCGCGCGTCTGCGACTGTTTGACTTGTGTACCAGTCATTTATCATATCTCGGGAGCATTTTGCACCCCACAGAAGAGGTTTGTGATTGGCTGTTTTTTTTTCTGGTTCGTTTGGCCTATTACCTTCAGCTTCCAAGTTTGCCCCAGGTAAAACCAGTGACCTGATGCCCATTTTTTTGTCATTTGTCGTTCTTTAACTTGAAAACGTTCTCCTTATATATTTATCCACATCTGGGAGAAATAAGGAAGAAGAAAGGAAGGCAATTGTCCTGCTTTGTTCCAGGGCATAGCAAATAGTCGTCATGGCGTGGATCCATGTCATGGTAAGGTGGACATGGTTATGGTGATTCATTGGTTTCCTCTCATAACACAGCAACAAACGCTTTTAGCATTTTATTTTCCCACCACCTTGATTTTTATTAAGCCAGACATTGTCAAAGCCTTATATTTGAATATGTAATTGCTTGTATGTGTGTGGCCAGTTTTTTCTTTCCACTAAGCATCTAAGAAAAAATTCAATAAAAAAAAGCATCCTGTAAGATTTGGAAAGCGTTGTATGTGCTCAGTCAATATTGAAGATTTATAAACCATTACTATACCTAACCACACACTTACAGGCAGAATGACACCTTGGGGAAAATAATATCCTATTTGCTTGTACTATTCTACAAGATCTTATTTGATATTCGTTTCATCTTCACCTTTGACCGTATAGTCTTGTAGACCGTGGGGGCACAACTGAGATTTTATCAACCAGCTTCCTCCATCCCCGCAGTCATTCTTTCCGTAGGGATTATCGTTCCTCTTAGGCCACGTCCAACTCTTGATGTTGTCTTCCATTCGTTTTCTCTGTCTGCCTTCTTCTTGTCTCCCTCCTTGTTAATGTTCCCTGTAGGACTGTCTTGCCTTTTTGCCAGACTGTCCTGATGTTTGTGGTGATATTCGTAGGCCCGAACCACTTTAGTGTTTGCTTTTTTTTTTTTTCCCACTGAAGTCAGGAGCTTCTTAATTGGTTCCCGATGGCCTCTGCGTTTGGTTTTCAATTGGGGCCTTCACTTTCCTCTGTTGTGATGTAGGTCTTGTATTGAAACGATACAAGATGTTTGCAAGAGACCTCATCTCCATTGCCTGCATCCTTCTTTCATTATCTGTTGTTTATGGTATACGTTTCAACATGCCGTTCAAATATATATGTGGGACATGATTAGAGAACCTCAGTTTCCTCTCAGTCTGATTTTTATAAAAGCTGATCATGATTGATGTTACTTGTGTTCCCAGAGGGGGATTTCAGTTTGGGGGTCATTGCAGCTGGTGAGCTTTTTTTGTGTGATTGAGGCTACCTGGAGGAGAATGTTCAGGTTGGGGCGTTAAGTTTTTATACACTCCTGGCTTCAAAAAACACTACTCTGTGCTGACCGCTTTGCGTTTTTGTTGCTGCTGCATATGCAAGCCTCCGACATCTTCTGAATCTGTCAGATTTACGGGTTGTTGTCAGTTTCAGTGTTTTTTCTGCATCAAATATCAATAAATAAAAAAAATCAAACGTGGAATCGTTATTTCTTTAACCGTAGTTTCTTTTGTTTTATTTTCTGTTTTTTACAACATGAAAAAACCAATATTATTATTGGCGCACGCCTCTGTCTCAATTCTTCAATCTGTGCCCATCCCACTTGTTTCATCCATGGGAAAAAGCACATTGGGTTTTTTCCTGTGTTTTTGTTTTCAATACATAGTAAACAAACTGTTCTTTATCTTTTCCCAAGGTCTTTTCTACCAGCGGCTATGAAGTTATTGCCAAGATGGAAAGACAGATTACTATAATATTATATATGCTAACCACAGGCAACAATACCATCCTCCATAATAAAGCATTTCTCTGAGCGTGCTAGGAGGAAACCTTCCCTGTCTCACAGACACAGAGATCTAACAATACAGTAGGTTGGGGGGGAGGGATGAGAGTGAGGACAGACTGACAGGGTGAGGGGGAGGCGAAGAGAAGAGACAGACAAACAGACAGACAGAGACAGAGGACAGACAGACAGAGACGGACTGACAACACAGAGATCGTGATAGAGACTAAGAGAGGGGAGAGAATGAGAGGAGTCACATAGAGAGAGGAGACAGAGAGAAGACAGAGAGAATAAGAGGCAGGACAGACACAGGACAGAAGAGACAGACTCCAAAACAGAGACAAACAGGGACACGAGGCTATAAAAGAAAAAGAGATGAGACCAAAACAGACAGACAGAAAAGACATAAGTACCTCAGAGAGTCAACATTTCATTATACATAGAATTTAGAAAAGACAAACAGACTGAGAGACAGAGACAAGACAGAGCAAAGGTGGAAACAACAAAGAGAAAAAGAACGTTTTGTTCCAACAACAGTCAACAAAACATTAATAAATTACGCCATGTTGCATCGCTGTGTCTCCTAATCTTAACATCTTAATCGCGTCACATTCGTACTCCGACTCTCCTTTCGTCAAGATGAACCGAAAAATGCGGGAATTTCACGCTGAGCTGAGAAGAGACATTTGTGGACTATAATGCCATAATAATAATAATATAATAATAATAACTAGGATGCAAGGCTTTGTGTTTGTCCTTGGCGCGTTCTGTCACTATCTGCAACTTCCTGCCCTTTTATTTTCTTCGGTTTTTTTTCCTTTTTTTTTTTTGTCTTAAAGTCAGAAAGGGGAGTTTTAAAGAAGAAAGAAAAAAAAAAAAAAGATAAAAAAAACCGGAAAAAGAAAAACAATAACCTTTCCTTAGTGTGATTATGAAAGCGGTGTGTTTCTTTGTGAGTTAAATGTGGTGGGTTGTGGGTGTGTTTTTTGTGGGTTGTGTGTGTGTGTTTGTTAGTAGTATCTTAGTTTTAACGTTCTTATCCACTTTATGTATACCAGGGTTTGTGTAGTGTGTGTGTTTCTGTGTGTGTTGTGTGTGTTGTGTGTGTTTGTTGTGTTTGGGTGTGTGTTTTTTTTGGGTCTTGTTTTGTGTTGTGTGAGTGTGGTGTGGTGTGTGTGTTTGTGTGTGTGTTAGTATGTGGTGTATGGCGTGTTTGGTGTGTATGTGGTGTTGTGCGTGCTTGTGTGTTGTGTGTGTGTGTCTGTGTGGTGTGTATTATGTGTGTGTGTGTTGGTGGTGTTGTTTTTTGTTGTGTGTGTTTTGTGTGTGTTGTGTGTGCCGTATGTGTGTGTGTGTGTGTTGTGGTGTGTGTGTCTGTGTGTGTTGTGATGTGTGTGTGTGTGTTGTTTTGTGTGTCAAAGTCCAAAAGTCAAAGTCAAAACTCTTATTTTCAGAATGGTACATTGAATAAGCAGTTGCATTTGCTTTTTTTTTTTTTTTCATGCAAGCATCTATCAAAAGAAAAAAAAGCGAGAAAAAAAGATAATGTATATGTAGTTGAATAGATTAAAAAAACACCTAATTATGGTAAACTATACAAAATCAAACTAGTGTGTGTTTTGTTGTGGGTGTTTGTGCTTGTGTGTGTATTGTATATTTTTATTTATGTACATTTTTCTTTGTGTGTGTTGTGTTTGGTGGTGGTGTTTGGGGGTGTGCTGTGTGTGTGTTTGTGTATGTGTGTGTTCTTTTATTTCGAGATAATTCTATTTTTATTCATTTATTTCTATCCGCGATACTGGAATAAAGCACTCATGTTGCTTTTTTTTTTTACTTCATGTCCCCCGTGTGTATGCGTTTTGTCAAATTTTGTTCATCAGTTCCCACGGGGCACTCTATGGTTACCTCTTCCTGAAAAGCGGAAACGGGTTTTTTAACGTAACTGTGAGCAAGATGTTCTGCGGGCAGGTTTTGCACACAGGGGCCTCGGTATTTTTATAGTCT
Organism: Rapana venosa; assembly: GCA_028751875.1. Classification (NCBI taxonomy): domain Eukaryota; kingdom Metazoa; phylum Mollusca; class Gastropoda; order Neogastropoda; family Muricidae; genus Rapana; species Rapana venosa. The sequence continues at coordinate 48,386,198 of CM054161.1, forward strand.
CATTCTGAAGGGACTTTTGGGGAGAGTGGGTCGGCACTGATGTTAATCCTGAGGAAAAATAATACCCCTTTGAACGGGTGTCTTGGGTGGCTCGAACCTTGGCTCAAAAACCAGGCCATAAGGTCGCTGAGCACAATGTTTAACCACCAGCTATCTCGCCCCACCCCTACTTCCCCATCCTACCCCACCCCTCGTGTTTATATATCATTTTATCTTATTTTAATTCTTTTATTTCTGTTGGATAATGGAATAAGCACTCATGTGCTTTTATTTTTTAACATCCACACCCGTGTGTATGCAGTTTTGTAAAATTTTGTCATCCGTTCCCACGGCCAACACAATGGCCGTACTTTATGATGAAAAGCGGATACGAGTTTTAACGGTGGCGCAAAAATGTTATCTCTGTTGTTTCTTTTTGTGTGTTGTGTGTTTTTTGTTTGTGTGTGTGTGATGTGTAGTGTGTGTGTGTGTGTGTGTGTCTTGTGTTGTGTGTGTCGGTGTGTTGTGCGGGCTAGCCACGAAAGCGCATGCGCGCATGTTGTTGTTTGAGTGTATTACAAAATAGCCTTGATGTATGCAAAAACTAAGATTAATATCAAAGCACAGACACACAAATGATGCAGAAACACTAAGGGCAGAACGAGTTTGGTTTATAAATAAAAAAAGAAAGAATAAAAAAGAAAGAAAAAGATAAGAAAAAAGAAGAGAAAAAAAGAAAAATTTAAAGAAAAAAAACAAGAAAAGAAGAAAAAGAAAGAAGGAAAACAAATGAATATATAAATATTCCAGGGTGTTTGTAAGTTAGCCTTTTTCATCAACCGTCTCATAAAACCTTAAAATTTTTAAAAAAAAATAAAAGACACAGAAGAGAGAGATGAGAGAAAAAATAAAAGAAGAAAAAAAAAAAAGAAGAAACACAAAAATAAAGAAAAAGAAAACAGAGTAAGTAAGGTCGAGGGAAAACAACAATACGGCCAACAAAGATGCTTTTGTTCTCTGAGATAGACTAGTACAAGCATTCCGTCTTACAGCAAGCTCTGAAATTATTTCACGTGGACCACCGTTGCGTTTGTGGTGTGTGGAGTTTGTTTGTGGTTTTTGGTTTTGGGGGTTTTTTTTTTTTTTTTTTTTGAGAGGGGAGGGTTGGGGGGGTATTTTTTTGAGGGGGGGGCGGGGGGTTGTGTTGTGGTTTTTGTGGGGGTTTTGTTGGTTTTGTTTTGTAGTTCAAGGGGGCTGTTTGTTTTGTTTTTTGTTTTGTTGTTTGTTTTGTTTTGTTTTTTTGTTTTGGTTTTTTGTTTTTTTTGTGTTTTTTGTCTTTTTAGTTTTGTGTGTGGTTTTTTGGACGGCCACCCCTAAACATCATTTTCACCTTTGTGGAGGTTTTCCACAACAGATAAGAGAAAGAATGCGAAAATACTCGTTGTTTCGTTTTCTTTTGTTTTTTAAGTCCAGAGGTCTTCTTTTTTACATATGTGTTGGGGTAAAGGAAAAAACTTTTTAAACAAAACAGACAGGAAAAACTTTTAAAAACAAAAACAGTTAGAATACTTTTTAAAGCCAAAACAGATAGTACACTTTAAACAAAAACAGATAGAAACTGTAAAAAACAAAAACAGATAGATACACTTTAAAAAAACAAAAACAGATAGACAGAACACTTTTAAAACAAAACAGATAGAACACTTAAAACCAAAAACAAGAAATACGTTGCGGGAGCGGCCGGTGCTTTTTTTTTTTCTTTTGAAGACAACGACGGTGATTGAGGCGGAAAAAGTACGGGTCCATTCACTTACTTTCTGATGGCTCTGTTTGGGACACAGAAGTAAACTAACATCATGTCTTCTCTTGGCAACCAGTAGTTAAAGCATTGCATCCAGTAACTCATGATAATGGACTTCATTTCACACATTCCGTAAAGGTTACGGCACACGAGGAATGTGGATGATATAGGTTGGAGGGGGGGGGTGAGGGTTGCATGGTGAGGGGGGGGGTGGGGGACATGGGAAGGGAGGGGGGGAGGGCGAGGAGTGCAAGGTAGGAGGTGAGGGAGGGGGGAGGGGCTGGAAAGCGGGAGAGGAGAGGAAAGGAGGGGGGCGGGAGGGTCGGGAGGGGAAGGGGGTGGTTCTGTGACTGTCTGATTAGGCGGGAATGGAAAGAAAGTAGGAGGACTTGTGTGGCGAAGGACACGTGCGTTTTTTATCTTGCCAAACATACACGCGCGCGCACGCGCGCGCAGCGCACCACACACACACAACTCACACCCACACACTGTCGTTCCATGGCGTCTGTGGATGGAATATTGAGTGCGTGCGCGTGCACACACAAACTCACACACACAACCATCAACCAAACACAAACACACCACACACACACTACACACTACACACACAATGTCGTTTTGGCGTGGCATGGAATATGATGCGCGTGCGTGTGCGCTAGCGCCACACAATCAACACACACCGCACACACCACACTCACACACTCACTCACAACACACACACACACATACACACCACACACTCATGTCTACATGCGCATAATCTGACGATGTTTTGGGGACACTTGAACTTGCTGTCGTCACCTTGAGAAAGACGTCACTCTCGGGTGATGAGTTTTCCATATCTGTCGTCCGTAACGTGACATTGCGTCATCATTAACACGGACGCTACGTCCTTCTGACGTCATTGTTGTGACGGCCCGGCGAAGGCTTACGTCAGAATCTGACGTGACGGTGTTTGGGGTTTATTACGGTTATTTCTTCAGCGGGGATGGGATAGCTCAGTGGTCAGAGCACTCGTTTTCCCCCCCAGCCAAGGTTAAGCAGCATCGAGCATGGTTACAACTTGGATGGGTGGGACCGTTTGCGAGCCCTTGGCTTCAGTACAGTCCCCCAGTTTCACCCAGCTGTAAATGGGTGTAACACTGCCCTCTTCCAGGTCAGGGAAGGGTATAAGCAGCGAGGGAGAGGAGATGGGCGCCGCCCGTCCTCATATGCTGGCTCCTCGGAGAAGTGAGGTCTCTGACGCCTCATCCCCTACGACCTTTATTGGTTATTGGGACACCTTTACCTTTTTACGTTCAATTTTAAGAGGGAAGACGCATCGTTCATCGTTGACAGGGTTCTTTATGTGCGGTTTTTGAGGTTTTTCGGTAGCTTAATATTTATTCATAGTTGGTTACGGTATTCAACTAAATAATATAGGCAACCAGCTAGCTTCTAATTCTCGAGATTCTAAGGTTGTGGGTCGTGTAGTTCGAACTCCCCCCTTTGATCCCGTTGAGGGCAAATGAAAGGGTGGACTTTTTTTTCTTTAACCAATATTTTAATGCTGCCCTTTGTACAGACCACCGCCAGTGCCGTAACCGCTCTGTGTGTGTATGTATATGTGTGTGTGTGACGTCGTGTGTGTGTGTTGTGTGTCGTGTGTGTGTAGTGTGTGTGTTGTGTGTGTGATGTGTGTGTGGTGTGTGTGTGTGTGTATGTGTGTGTTTGTTGTGTGGTGTATGTGTGTTGGTGTGTGTGTGATGTGTGTGTAGATATAGATAGATAGTAGATAGGTTTAGGAGGTACGTAGGTAGGGTAGGTAGGTGGTAGGTAGGTTAGATTGATAGATAGATTAGATAGATAGATAGATAGATAGATAGATGTTTTTAATTTATTTTATTTATTCTTTTATATCGAGGATATTGGAATAAGCACTAATGTGCTTTTTTACATCCAGTCCTCGTGTGGTATGTAATTTTGGCAATTTTGTCATCGTTCCCTCCGGCTCACAATGGCCTGCTCTTGCGAAAAAAAAGACGGAACAGGATTAAGTGCGGCAAGATGTTCTTGCTGTGCGTTCACTCACGGCGCCTCGATTTATAGTCTCATCCGAAGGATAGATAGATAGATAGATAGATAGATTGGATGATAGATAGATTGATTGATAGATAGATAGATAGATAGATAGATAGATAGATGTAAATATATATCTATATGTGTTGTGTCATGTGTGTGTTGTTCAAAGTCCAAAGTCAAAGTACAAAACAGTCAAAACTTTTATTTCAAGATGGTTACATTGAATAAGCAAAATACTTGCTTTTTTTCGTTTCAAGCCATCTTAGGAAAGGAAAAGAAAAAAGAAAAACAACAACAACAACAAACAACAACAGTTTGTGGTGTGGTGTGTGTGTGTGTGTGTGTGTGTGGTGTTGTGTGTGTGTGTGTGTGTGTGTGTGTGTGTGTTGTGTGTGTGTGTGTGTGGGTACTTTATTGGGGGGGGGAGGGGGGGGGGGGGGGGCCATAAAACTGATTCGCAGACGCCCAACGGTACCATTAGGGTGAACCTCAAGCTTCTTGCGAGGAACGAAAAAGAAAATACTTAATTTCAAAGGATGTAGAATCATCATGATTATTTCTGTAATCTTCTATAGCTAGACTTATGGAGGAGGAACAGGTTTGAGAGCTCTTACACCAATATCATCAGGAAAGATGGAGAATGTATCTGAACAGAAGACAAAATGAAATCATCATATGTTGTTGCGTTATGTGCATGTGAGGAAGAGAAAGAATACAAACGATTGCAGAAAACTGCTTGCACCACGACATTGAGCATTGTTTATGATGAAAGATGCAAGTTGGATGACTTTATTTCAAACGGTTGAATTGATGCTACGTATTTCTGTCGCATGCCAGTGTGGGAAAAGTGTCTTTTGTGAAGGCAAATGATATTGCCTGACGATTCATTCTCTTTCGCTGAAATAGTCGGTCGACCGAATAGAGGCACAGGGCTAATAAATTAATATTTAATACTTTGATACACAATGATTTTGCTTTCAAGGTTGGTTTTATATTTACCCAATTATTTCTCTCTTCACATCACATTATTTTACTTTAAGCCTTTTTTTTTTTTCACCCTAACGGATTAAAAAATTCTAGGTTAGGTTTGTTTTTTAAGACATAATTGTTCATTGCAGCTTTAAATAATGATTTCTTGGGTGGTTTTTAAAACATCCCTCACTGAGGCACGTCATCATAGTCTTTTTTATATGGGACCGATTTCACGCTGCATGACGTTTCTCTGGCCTAAACGGACATCTTCGCTGGGACATTAAATTTAATCAACAACCACTCGAAAACTACTGACGTTTCCTTGCTTTTAAGACATATCATCAGTGGGACAGCCAAAAGATCGATCCTCTTTATTTCTGTTGTTTTCTATGCATTGAGTCTCTTGTTTCACATCATCAGGCAGCATGAATATGTATTCGTGGCAGGCATGATTCGTCTTACTAGTATACGAATCAGAGTTGGTGTTATGAGTCAAGTGTTTTGTTGTTTACGACATTGTTTACTCGATTCGTCAACAGGGATGGTGTTTGACGTCAAGTGTTTTGTTGTTTCAGACAGTGTTTACTAGATTACGTCATCAGTGATTGTGTATGAGTCAAGTGTTTTGTTATTTCAGACATTTCGTTTGCACTAGGTACGTCATCAGTGAATTGTGCTACGGACCGTCAAGGTTTTTTTTGTTATTTCAGACATTTCGTTTGCTAGATACGTCATCAGTGATGGTGTATGACGTCACAATTTTGGGTTATTTCAGACAAGCTCTCTAGCGTCTCTGTGTTTAGCTTCTAACTGAGGGTTTCTCTGACTTTTCATACGTCATCAGTGACGTGGCATGGCGTCATAGTTGTGTGTGAATGTGTATGTGATGTTGCAGATGGTGGTGTGCGTGGTGGTGGCGATGACGTGTGCACAGCTGACGAACCAGGCGGGTCCCTTGGATTCGGGAGCGATGACACAACAAAGAGGTTTGTATTCAACACGCATTCTCTCTCTATCTTTAATCGTCTGTTTTTTTATCTTTTTTTCCCTCTGTGTGTGTGTGAGTGTTGTGTGGTGTGTCGTGTGTGTGTGTGTGTGTGGTTGTGTGTGTGTGTGTGTGTGTGCTGTGTGTGTGTTGGTGGTATGTGGGATGGGACTGGGGGAGTGTGTGTGTGTGTGTGTGTTTGTGTGGGTGTTCGCTTGTGTGTGTGCGTGTGTGTTATGTGTGTGTGTGTTGTGTTGTTGGTGGGTATGTGGGGGGAGGGGGGAGTGTGTGTGTGTTGTGTGTGTGGTGTGTGAGTGTGTGTAAGTGGTTTGTGTGGTCGGTGTTGTGGTGTGGTGTGGTGTGGTGTGGTGGTGTGCTGTGTTGTTTGGTGGTCTGATCGTGGGTGGGAGGGGGGAGTGTGTGTGTGTTGTTGTGCGTGTGTGTGTGTGTGTGTGTGTCGTGTGTGTGTTCGTTGTGTTGTATGTCGTGTGTGGTTTTGTGTGTGGTGTTGTGGTGTCTGGTGTGTGCTGTGTTGTTCGGTGGTATGTGGGGGGTGAGGGGGGAATGTGTGTGAGTAAGTGTGTGTGAGTAGTGTGTGTGTGTGTGTGTGGTGTTGTGGTGTGATTGTGGTGTGGTGTGGTTCATTGTGGTGAGGTGTTTGCTGTCTTGTTTGGTGGTGTGAAGAAGGGTGGTGAGGAGGGAGGATGGAGTGAATGTTTGTGTATGTGTGTGTGTGTGGAATTGGTGTTGTGTGTGTGGGGTGGGGGGGGGTAGGTATTGTGTGTGTGTGGTGTATTGTGTCGTGTGTGTGGGAGTGGTGTGGTGTCGGTGTACTTGTGTGTGTCTCGTATGTGTGTGAGAGAGAAAGTTTTGTATGATGTGTGTGTGTTTGTGTGTAGTGTGCATGTGTATGTGTGGTGATGTGTGTGTATGTATGTTGTGTGTTGTGGTGTGTGTGTTGTGTATGTGATGGTTGTGTGCATTTGTAGGTGGGGTGTGGGGGTGTGTTGTGTTAAATGATGTGTATGTGTTGTGTGTTATGTGTTTGTGTGTGTTGTATGGATGTCTCTTTTTCTCGCTCTCTCTGTCTTTCGTCTCTGTCTCTCTGTCTGTCTGTCTGTCTTGTCATGTATCTCTCTCTCTCCTCTCTCTACTCTACTCCCTTTTCTCCTCTCTTCTCTCTCTCTCCCTCTCCTCTTCTCTCTCTCTCTCTCTCCGTCTTCTTCTTCTCTGTCTTCTTCTTCTTTTTCTTCTTCTTCCCCTCTCTCTTTCTTTCTCAACATCTTACGTTGTGAATGTTTTTGCTTTTCTTCTATTATTATTTTGTTCTCAAAAAATGGCTCAGAACTGTACTTAAAACGTGGTATGTGTGTAAGGGACTGGGTGTGTATGTGTAGTTTGTTTGTGTGTATTTGTGAGTGTGTGTCTGGTTTGTCGGTGTCGTGTGTGTGTTGGTTCGTGTTTTGTTGTGTGTGTGATGTGTGTGTGTGTGTGTGTGTGTGTGTGTGTGTGTGGTTATTTTTTGATTTCTTTTATATTGAGGATAATGGAATAAAACACTTATTGCTTTTTTACATCCAGTCCCCTGTGTGTATGCGTTTTTGTCATTTTATCAATCATGTTCCACCGGCACACAATGGACTCTTACGAAAAGCGACAGGATTTAACGTGTGTTGCAAGATGTTTGTGTGTGTGTGTGTGTGTATGCGTCTGTCGTGTGTGTGTTGTGTGATGGCGTGCGTCGCGTGCGTGCGTTGCGTGTGTGTGTGTGTGTTGTGTGTGTGTTTGTGTGATTGCGTGCGTGCGTGCGTTCTTGCGTGCGTGTGTGTGTGTGTTGTGTGTGATGTTGTGTGTGTTGTGTGTGTGTGTGTGTGTGTGTGTGTGTGTGTGTGTGTGTTATCCTTTGCTAAGATTGTTCTGTACTTTACCTTTCAAGTGTTCTGTCTGTTTGTCTGTTTTAGCATCAAACTCAGGATTCGGAAACATGTTCTCCAACCCTCTGAGTGCTATGATGTGAGTATTTTGCTTGATCCCACTGTTTAGACATCTCCGTTGGTTTTTGTGCGTTAAGATTGTTTGACTTATTGTTCGATAAAAAATATATACTGTTTGTTGTAGAAAACACTCTCTCTCTCTCTGTCTGTCTCTCTCTCTCTCTCTCTCTCTCTCTCTCTCTCTTCTCTCTCTCTGTCTCTCTCTCTCTCTCCTATCTCTCTCTCTCTCTCACTCTCTCTCTCTCTCACTCTCTCCTCTCTCACTCTCTATTCTCCACTCTCTCTCTCTCTCCTGCTCTCTCTCTCTCTCTCTCCTCTCTCTCCCTCTCCCTCTCTCTCTCTCTTGAAAAAAGTATGAGAGTCTGTGGGTATAATATATGAGGGCTGGGTGAACAATAAAAAATCAAGACACGTGTCTGTAACCCATGAAAATAAAGATGATCATCGTCGTCGGTCGTCGTCATCATCATCTTTCATCATTCATCATCATCATCTCTCAACCTTCGAGGTCTTCTATTGTGTGTGTTGAAGTCAAGTTCACGTCAATTTATTATTTCCAGATTTGCTTTTTTTTTTTGCTTTTTCATCAAGCCATCTATCTAAGAACAAATTTCTTAATGATTATAACTGAAATATACATTGTTACAACCTTCCCCAAATAAAATTAAACCAGTTAAAAGATAACATCGATAAAAATATTACATTGGATAATACAAATTACACAATATACGTACACACGCACACACATACTCTTACACATACGCGCGCGCGCGTACAAACTCACACACACTTCTTAGTTAAAGAATGTTTAAGAATTAAAGAATAAAATCATTAAAACGTCAAGACAAACAATTTACTTCACTTACTAATATCATCATTCTTTCTACGTTCATACTTTAGATATTAAAAAGGTAATGGAACAGAACGTTTAGAAAATCACTAGGCTTCTATTTGCGTCATTACTGCCAATATTTCCTGCAATGACATCCTTACCTCTGTGTGTGTGTGTGTGTGTGTGTGTGTGTGTGTGGGGTGTGTCGTTTGTGTGTGTGTGTGTGTGTGTGTGTGTGTGTGTGTGTGTGGGTTTTTTTGGGGTGGGTGTGTGTGTCTGTGTGCGCGCGCGCCGCTGAGCGTGGTAAACGATTATTGTTTCTGGAGTTCTGCTACTTTCTCAAAAAAAATGACCATCCCTACACTCAGGCCATCGCTTCTGTCTTAATTGTAACACATGGACCATGATCGTGCTTCCATATAATTCCATAAAACCAGTGTGTGCTCCTGAGTACACTGTACAAACAGAGTCATGTTTCGTTGTTACAAACCGGAAATTACCTCCCATTGAAATATTTTAGGCAGAATGTTTATTCAGTTTATCATAACCAAAAATAAAATAAAAATGTCGTTGACTCAGTGGGGGTTTTTCTCTTGCATCTTTGATTGCTGTTTGTTGTTCAAATCGGTATTGTTCCTGTGTCTTATACCAGCACGTAGGAAGAGAGTAGACCCATTGTGTGCCGGTTGGGAAGGGATGACAAAACTGACAAAACTGCAGACACACGGGGGATTGGATGTAAAAAAATATATATAATTTAAAGCACACGTATATGCTTATTCCATTATCCTCGAAATAAAAGAAAGAAGAAAGAAGGAAAGATAAGGAAAAGAAAGAAAAAGAAAGGAAAAGAAAAGAAAAGAAAGACAGCCAGACAGACAGAAAGAAAGAAAAGAAAACAAAAGAAAAAGAAAGAAAAAAGAAGGAAAGAAAGGAACAGACAGACAGGAAAGAAAGACATGTGCTAGACAGGACAGACAGACAGAAAGACAGACTGACGAAAGAAAGAAAGAAGAAAACAAAAGAAAGAAAGAAAGAAAGAAAAAAAGAAAGAAAGAAAGAAAAGAAGACAGACAGACAGAAGACAAGAAAGAAAGAAAGAAAGAAAGAAAAAGAAAGAAAGAAAGAATAGGAAAGAAAAAAGAAAAGAAAGAAAAGAAAAGAAAAAAAGAAAGAAAGAAAGAAAAGGAAAGAAAGAAAGAACAAAAGAAAGAGAAACAGGAAAAGAGAAAGAAAGAAAAAAGAAAAGAAATAAGAACATACATTCTATTGTCCCTACAGGTGGGTCGCTTCATGGACTGTCAACCCTCCTGTAAGCCCATGATTTTTGAGGAGGCAATGAATCGGGCTTCCCTCATGCCTACCTGTGGATGAGGAACTTCTAAACTGGCCGCTCCCTCCCTCATCATTCCTTCTTCCCTCCCTCCCTCCCTCCTTTCCCTCCCTCCCCTCTTCCTTCCTCCTTCCTTCACTTCCCTCGCAGCAAAGTGACCTACAGCACGTGCAGATATACACGAGGTGCTGATGAAAGTACGTAGAGGTGACTTATAACTTCTGTGAATTCCTTCACGGGAATTTGGGGTAGGTTAGGTTGAGAGAAAAAGCTGTGATGGGCGGAGCAGGGGTGTGAGGGTGTGGGGTGTGGGGTGGTTGGGGGTTGGGGTAGGGGGGGGGGTGTGCTGAGTTTTTAGAGAGAGAGGAGAGAGAGAGAGCTGAGAGAGAGAGAAGTCATTCTGGGTTTGTTTCGGTTGTGTGTTGTTTTTTTAATGGGGTTTTTAATGGTTCTTTAAGGTTATACATTTTTTTTTTTTTTCTTTGTTGTGTGGTTCTCTTTGGTTTCTGTCTCGTCTTTTGTTATTTAAGGGTGGTTAGGGGGTTGTTTTTCTTCTATCGTAGTTTCTCTCATTTTGTATACGTACAGTTTAGTTGTTGTGGCTTTTTTTACTTTTCTTTCTTCTTTTGTTTTTTCTGTCGTTTTTGCTGGGGGGTTTTCTGTTTTGTGCTGTCTAAGAAGAAAAAAACTGCCTTTCAAACAATCTTTCTCTCTTCTGCTCTGTTTTACCAAAATATATTTGCATAAACAGCTCCCAGGTTATGTCTTGACCTTGTATCTGCACATGATGACACGTGACTTTGGACTGCTAATGACATGCGCAAAATGGCCACCGGAAGTCAAACATTTTGGGTCACGGTATTTTTATGATCAACTACAGGGCTCAGCTCTCGCTGTGCTCTTTCACAAATATGGTGAAAGTGTTGAGATATATATGTGGGTACTGTTTCACGGACATTTACACTACTTCCACTCTACCTATCGTATATCCTGTAGAGCTCATCTTTACTTTCATTTCCTCATCACATTTGCATTAACTTCGTGTTCTTCCCTGCGAGGTTTCTTTTCTTCTGGCTACCCGTTGATAACTGCTGATTTCTTAACCTCACAGGTGTTCATCTGTCCCCTAATTTTCAGGCCTTTTCGGACAGATAAAACAAAAGATTGGTGGGGGGTTTTACGCCTTTGGAGATCAAAGATCAACAAACCTTTCGCTCAAATTTAACTAAAATCTTGAGTAACAGTGTGAGATGCAGATTGCTTCTCATGAGTATACAATGTTAATATACCTTTTCACTATTATCCTTGAAGCGAGGAATTAGTTTTTACCCCTGTCATTTTATTTGACAAACGCAAAGAAAGAAAAAGAAAAGATGAACAAAGTATGCTTTCTTTTTTTTTCATTTCATTTTCACCCCCACCATTGTCTATCATCGTAACTAACTACGCTACATCCATTCTTCCATCTTTTCACTAACTTTTTGATATGACTCGATACCTCAGTTTAACATGTAACGGACAAGGTTGGGTGTTTTTTGGTCTTTCTGTCACGTTTTCTTATCATTGGATCTTCTGTATGATCCATTCCTGTCCACAATATGTTCATCTGTACATAATCATTCTGATTTGTACACTTTTGAATAAACAAATGTATTCATGCCTCGAAAGTCTATGCGTCATTTGTTGCTGTTGTTGTTGTGAATGTGCATCTCTCTCTCTCTCTCTCTCTCTCACTCTCTCTTCTCTCTCTCTCTCTCTCTCTCTCTCTCTCCCCCTCTCTCTCTCAATCTCTCTCTCTCTCACCTCTCTCTCTCTCCCCTCTCCCTCTCTCTCTCTCTCCCTCTCTCTCTATCCCCTCTCTCACTCTCTCTCTCTCATCACTCTCTCTCTCCTCCCTATCTC